>JAYRBW010108358.1:0-18542 GCA_036023295.1 Invenusta paracnida
ACGTTTTAATTCGTACGGCAAATACAACAAATACCAAAAAACGGCACATAATACAATAATAACAGGTAATAATTGTAGTTATACCTATAAATTAATATTGTTATATATTATGTATATTATAGTTGTTGAAGAAGTATTGAGTTGTGGACCTATTATAGTTAATCTATATTTATATGTGGAATACAATTTATTATCAGAACAAAATGATAGTGTTGGGAAAATTGTATCACCGAAACGTGCTCAAGGACAGCCAGGACAACATTTAGATATATATGCTGCAGGTTCGTATAATGCAGATATGAAATTGATAAAAAAAGTTGCTAGGAAATGTTACCAAGTAAAGAATGAATTGCATCTTGATCAATGTGCATTATAATGACAATTTAGAAATGAAAACATTGAAAACACAATTAAAAAATTCCCCATAGCCATAATATTTTAGCCATAATTAAGGGTTTTTATTCATGTACTATATTTTATATATTATGCTATATATTTCAAATTATTACTCTATAGCTGTTTCAAGAGACAGTTGTCATCAAAATTCACAGCTATGGTAATAAACATAATACATGAGGGTAAATTGCAGACGATCTTTGCCGGGATATGGAGAGTGGAAGCCAAGTGAGTTGCTATGGTGATAAACATAATACATGAGGGTAAATTGCAGACGATCTTTGCGATCTCTTCTCTTTATGGAGAGTGGATGCCAAGTGAGTTGGACTTCTGCCTTCAAACCTAAGGAAGCAAGTTCGAACCCCGGTACATACTCCTGGCTTTAACAAACTGATTTACGCTGCAGCATTGAGCTAATTATCGATTATTTAGTTTAAGCCTATGGCACCTATAATTAATAAATAATTATATACATGTACATATGTATATATATATGTATATATTTACCGATTTTTGAATTTATGGTTGTTGGCATCCATGCCCCGACTGTGCTCTAAAATAGGTACCCGTCAAGTACAATAATATAATGAATGTAAATATGTATCTGAAGACAAGTGTATTTAAAGATGTTATATTTTTTCTGTAAGGCAGATATCTAACCTAATTTGGCCTAGTCTCCTTTTAGTTCTTCCAAAGAGTTTCTACTCGTTGGTTATGCTGCTGTGCCTACAATTTTGTTAAGAATTTTGATAACATTACATACTTTGGCATTACAATTCAGTTCTTCTTCGTTGGAGTTTTCAAAGCTTTTCTTTGTTGCTTTTTCAATCACTTTACCAACGTGTTGTTATAAGCGACAGGCCTCTGTCTTCTTTGAAGTTTTCTGTCATCTCTCTTATTCTTTCTATATCTTTGATAGCTTCCTTGAATATCTTGCTTTCGAGTTCTAGTCTTGGATCATTGCCGCATACATTTTAATATTATGAGTATTTTTAGTTTCTTTGTCTAAAACTTTAGTAAATGTAACTGCCGCTAGATTCATATATTATGTACTTACCATCGGAGATTTGTTCATCCATTTTTACATTTTCTTGTTGTGCCTTGTAACTTCTGTGTCTTTCTATCTGTAATTTCTCAACACCATTGGATTTTACCTGGGTTTTTGAGTTTGACATTGACTAGTATGATGATTCACGCTATTGAACATTGCTCGCAGCCAATGTTTTCGCCACTAATCCATGTCAGGAGTGGATTAAGAGTGGATTCTCACCTTTGTTTGTAGGGCATCTGGTTTGTTTTCTATCAATCCACTAGTCATTCCACTTTAATTGGTATAATTAGAGTCCAATGTTGGATGATCATTTGGTTGTTATTCGTGTGTCAAAAGGGTCCTGCTTCATCTCGAATGGAACCAATAGGTGATATGGATGCTAATTTATTTCTTTGGTCCAGTTGATTATTTTTATGGACACCATTCTTTAAAGTTTTCAACGGGGCCTATGTCTTGTTGACTTAGGCCATTGAATATCTAAATTACCATGTGACCTACTTTCGCGGCATCAGTTGTTCTCTCTTTTATTCTTCAATTATTCCCTAAATAGATCTTTCAAATCCTAGAAGTAGCACCATTTTCGGGAAATTGAGCTTCTAGCTGCGAGCACATCGATCATTGTATAATTGATACATTTAGTTATCTCTTTCTTCATTTGTTAATACTTTCACAATTAAGAGCTACAATAGTTATCTAACCTTTTCTTAGTCATCTGTGTCGCTTGTTCCTTACGGTTATTCTACAGTAACCCTCCATACTACTTTTCCGCTATTAACCTCCGTTATATCATTGTATTTATGGGTTAATAATGCGAGCTGTTGAGTTATTTAATATCGCGACGTGTCGGTTAATCACACTAATGTCAACGTGGGATGTGCTGGGTTGTACTGAGAGATTCTTCACATGTCGATGGAGAGATAGTCCGTTGTTGAGACATCTTGGTGTATGTATGGAGGTAGCTCATAGCTATGTCTTATATGACCGCGGTGTGGACGCGATACTGTATCCAATGGCAAAAGAGTGTCTCGCACGGAGATTATGAACTTGTTTTCAATGGAAGAGACAAGTGTTTGTTTTATAGATATTCAAAATTGGTCGACCTGTTTATAAATAATATGTAAAAACTAAAAAGTAATATACAAAAAAAGGCAAGCGTTTGTATCTTCAAATAACGCCACAATGTATGCACGAACGTACAAATTTATATATACACATAGACATGTATATTATGTTATTGTATAAATAATTAAGTTCCTTCATGTGTGGCGTTTGTTATATCTTTGGAATATAATTTAAAATTTTCTTAAGTAACAAATAAATAACGGTAGATTTTAAATATATTATTTTTTATTTCCGTTGATTTCATACGCTCTTTAGATATTTGCATGTAGACTGTTCCTTTATCGCAGTAAAATAAATGAACTTTCATAATTGTTTTCTTAGTTTTGTCAATTAATGAGTTACACATATACAGAAACCTTTCACTAAAAAATCCTACCCCACAATATATTGACGGACTCAGAAATTGTACAGATTCTTTGTTTAAACAATAATACCAGCGTTTAGAATTTCCAGACTTTAAAAGTGTGAGCAGCATAATTTTATAAAGAACTAAAAACGACTTCCTAATTTGAAAATTCGTTTATTCTAAATATAATTTAGTCGAGGACACCATCAAAAATGTTATGTAAAAAGTCTCGATATAAGAGTTTTATAGTTTGTGTTGGATTAATTCTTTTTTAAATTAAATATTTAAAAATAAATAAAACATTAAATATGTCCTAAAGTAATGCTAGCGCGAGACAAAGCTGACACGCATTTCAAAAATAAAAATTGTTACGTTATTCCTATACGAGTGCTACATATGAGTGCTACATATGAGTGCTACATATATGAGTGTACATGTATATGTACAATATAGACCCAAAAGTAATGGCGCTCAAGGACATTTAGCATTTTAGCAGACACCAAATTCGAATAGACACCAAATTTTACCATTAACATAAACATTTTGAAACCACCACTGAAAAAATTTCGTAAAAAATAATCTATTATTCACACTATACCAAAAGTTACACAATCTTTAACCCTTTGACTACGCGCATAGATTGAAAAATAGATCCGAACAACCAGTACAATTATTCAAATCTCTATTTCAAAAGAACGTTTGAAATGTATGTTCAAATGTGTTTGTTGCAGATTAATATTCTCATGAAAATACACCAAATTAATTTGGGCAAATTCCTTCAACAGAAAATCAGTCGTACATCGAGAGCGAAGTATATGTCCTCGTTAGTTTATTGGAAGTATCACCGTCGGTAAGAACTTTTTGGACATTTTAGAGTCTTTTTCATATAATAAATACTATTTAAAATAATAATAATAATAATTAATTACGACATTTTAGATGATTCTAATAAATATTAATATATAGTAGCGTTTATATGGATAATAGAGTAAAACAGACACGAGCTGACACACAAATAAAAAGGAAATGTGTTTTTAAACAAGGTTTTTACGAACGACAAAACCTGGATGTGGAGCTTTCACCGATACGGCGTTAACAACGGAAACATAATAAAAGTAAACTTGTTAAACAGTTTAAAATTACGATGCTATAAAAAGCTATTCTTACTTTTTAGACGGTTACAAAATAGTCAGTAAGATGGATAAGGAAAATACTACATGAATTCCTAAAAAACACTTTCTTATATTTTTTGTTGGTCATTCTCGACATTTTAAGCGAATTCGAGTATTTTGTAATTTTATTATGATAACTTTAACACACTGGCGAAAATCCAATCCAGTGACTGATCATAAGCACGGTTATTATTTATTTTAAGTTCAAAAAGATATATACATATACATGACATAATTAAAAATACACCGTTTTCACAAATGTATGTCAACATTTTCATTGTTAAATAAATGACTATGTATATGCAGTTTGGTCATTTAAAAAGCTAATAAAACTTTGAATATAAAGGTTATATTTTTACAATTATGATACGTACATTATATAATGTCCTTAAAATATTTACATTAAGTATATCGTACACTATTACTTATATATTAAAATAACATATATAAAAAATTTGAAGACAATAATTAAGAATGTTTTATTAAACATTTTATAGAATAATATAAATGTCATAATCTTTCTAAAATATAATTTATTATAGAGGCAGCGTTAGACTAATCTCATTAATTATTATGTACCTACTGTATATATTGCTACTCGTTTGCAGTAGATTCATTACTTGCTTGATAATGGTTCGTGAAGGAACTGAAACGTTACTTTTTATAATATACTGTTTGTCTAAGTGAATGTATTATTCCACGCGGTTTTATTTTTCTAAAAATAAAATGTAATATTTATTACATTTCTTTCTACTAATAAACCTAAAAGTAGTACAGTACAGTAGGCAGTATAAATATCATGTAAAAAAAGTTATTCCGTATAATAGAGATTTTAAAAATAAAAATGTTTGTTTTGGTCTACTTGTTGGACAATATCAAACACAATATCTATTTATTATGTATAATATTATTTTATACCTGAAGGAACTTTTGATATTATAGCTAACTTGATAAGTCTAATCAATTAGTATTTTTTGTATAAATCATACAAGACGCTTTATATATTATAGAATATTAAGCGAATACTAATAAAATGCATTTAATAATACAAGTAAATTATTCTATAGAATAATATAAATATAAATAGAAAATTTATATTTTTATGGTTATACGACTTGACATTTAACTATTCTATTAATATTGTTTAATAAAAATAAATAATTTGGATAAATGTACAGTTTAGACATTTCTATTCTCTCACTTATTTCAACATATTTAATGTATTCTTAAGTCTGTGCAATTCTCCTAGAATTATTAAACTCTAGTCGAACATAATTTATTGTAACCAAAGTTGCAAGTCACATGATAAAGAGACTAGTAGATGAAATAGATGGTGCACTAAATAGATGACAGAAAGCTAAGAAAGACATCGCGGAAATCTAATCCCCATGCTATCTCCCTCCCTATTATCCCTATAACCTCTCTTCCCTCTCCCTCCTCTCAAAACGAATAATAACGATTGTCGACAGAGACAGCTGCTATATGTTGTGACTATTTCTATACTATAAGAATATTTTGAGATTGCTGGAAGTAGTTTCTCCTAGTCACCTCCGCCGCTTAGGCCCAGAATATCCCTCCAATAATACACAATTATATTTACAATTTCTTATATATGCTCCAAACGTTTCCCTATAGACAATGATGTAATCAAATAATATCTGCTAGCTGTGAATTATTTAGCAGAAAAATCTATTTAAGAAGATTGCTGACAATGTTTAGATTTAAACTCTTTAAAGTTATTTTAACAAATATAATTGAATTTTCCAACAGATATTTTAGTTTTTTCGAATATTTTCTAATTATACATTAATCAATTGAATAAAAATTAAATTTCACTGTTTATATTCGTGTAGTTTTCAGAAGGTATTGAAAAAACAAACTTGACTACGAATTAGAAAAAATTGAAACATACATTAATATACGTCATTTGTTTAATATTTGTAATGTGATCTGTGGAATAAACCGTATTATGTTATCTTTATTTAACCCATATTTTAACAATATATTAGATATTTTTTAATAAATTCAAATGAATAGAACTAATGCTGATGATGAAATTGTTTATTTAAATCGTTTACATCAAGCATAATATAGAATTATAGCACAATTAAAGTTAATCCATTGTAATCCATTGTATCAACAAATTGTAAATTAAAGTGGTTACCGCTCCGATCTAAAAGTAAAGAAGTTATAGTAATTTTATAAACAAAATACAAACATTATAATAATATATTTAAACACCATAAGAGAAAAAGAGGAACATCAACTTTCGACAATTCACACAAAATGGAAAAGTGCAAATTAAAATGCAATATAACTCTTCTTTCCCATATTTACTGAAATACATTATTTCATCAATTTGTCGAAATGTATCTATTGTTTATTAGTCAAGTATCTAGGTACTGAAACAAATTGTCTGTACATAGCACTTTTAAATGTGTTTTTGTAGTTACATGCTTCAATTTTGGTTGGCATATAAAAGTGTACAGTAAAATATAAAATGTAAAATAATCATGCAATACGTTTCGGAAAATCATGGTTAAATTAATAATGTCAAAAAATATATAGAATAAAGTTATTCCTACTCACTATACATTAAAATTTCTTTGTTTAGATAATCTTTTTTCATTGAGTGATTAAAGATCTCAATTGAATTGATTAGTTGTATTTTTGTGCTGATTACATGACAATCAAAATTATGTTATACTATAGTGTGCTTCCAGTGTTCTACTCCATTCGTTATTTTAAAATATAGTATGATTTTATTAAATATGAATTTGATATTAAAATATCAAAGTAAGGAACTAGATAATATGTATTCTACGTACACACATGCGCGCTCAATCATATTTGTTTATATATGTGCAATTAGTTCCAAACATTCGAGCTTTGGTTATCTTTGTTTAAAATAAATTGGTTTTTGTTTCATTTATTTATTTAGAATAGATTGAATAATATTCCTTATGCCACTAAAAAAAGTTCCTTCATGAGAAAAATCAACTCAGTATCAACAGAATTAACCGTAATTGGAATGTGTGTTATCAGTTAATACGTAGAAACGCAAACGATTCGGAGATTGACCGTATTAATAATATTACATGTAATTTTAAACAATTCAACAAAATATTATTCTGAGTTAAGTTTATTGTATCAGCTATAATGTAAAGGAAGATATGAAGGGAATATAAAATGATTATAACAGTACATCTGTTAAAATTTAATATTACGTTTAGTAGTATAAATATAATTCCACAAATTTAAACCTTTTAGATGCTTTTTAAGGCATCCGAAAATTGTATTAAATAAACTTGAAGAGTCAATATGTTTATATTTATCTTGTGCTTATTATTAAATAATTATCATGAATATCAATTTGAATTTACGAGGATTAATATATAAGATTCAACCTACCAATATTGTTATCCTCTTAAGACACAACTTAAGTAGGGTTTCGACGGTCGCCACAATCAACTTGATAAGCATGATCACACCGTTTTGTTTTTGGATTGAAGAGTGTTCCGGCTCCACAATCAGATTCAGTTCTTCTTCCATGCGCACAGCGAAAAAACTTTTTACAATTAGTTGGATGGGGACTATAATCCACACACTCTTCTGTAGGAACTGAAGAAGATTAAAAATAGTGTTTTGTTTCATAGTTTTATTATCGGCAAATTTAGTTTTTTAATGGACTTTATATAAAATTGGTCTAAAATGAATTTTACTACTGTAGTACTATTTTTATAAACGGTACTAATGGTACCGGAAGTTTAATGAAACATTTGAGATAATAATATTCGTTATTTTCAGTTTGTACAATATTTACATACTGTAAAAAAGTGTAAACAATATTAATTACTTAAGGTTATTTTCTAAATACATAAATTTAGTATTCCTTAGTATATCTTATCAAAATATTAAAAAAATGTTCATACACTTTTTAAAATTTATTTCTACTTTTTTAAATACATGTGACCATGTATGTACATTTGGCAAACTTTTACTTGTATGTTTAATTAGACTACATAAAGGAGTTAAAATGATTCATTAAACTAATAAAAATTGACTTTAAATAATTTATGTGAATAAAAACAAGCATTTTCTATCGACCATGAAGATACTATTGGCAACTATTTAAATTCAAATAATTACTTTAGAAACATATCATAGGTATACTGTATGTATCTAGATACTTAGTAATACTTAAAGGATATATTTAGAAACATGTAAATAAACCTAAAGAGAGGTTTATTGATCAGCTGATAAAAATATTGTTTAATAAAGCTCTGCAAAAAATAACTAGGAACCGAAACAAAAATAACAACATGGCAAATATTAAAGCTCATAAACGATCTCAAAGACAAAATATTCATACAAATATAATATAACGTGTTGGTTTGTACATAATTCAGCCATTTAAGAAATTCATATAAAAAATCGGCAATATTGATATCTTATAATGTTGGATATTATAAAATAATATATGTTTATATTAATATATATGACATGTAACTAAAACGCTCATAAAAGATTAAAGAACAAAATTTTTGAAAAATTATTTTGTTTTGTAATAGATTTTTTATTTTTTCATCTTTTTATTAATTTAACTATTATAAGCTACTTATTTATTCATGCTAGGATTTGTTTTTACGCGTGTTAATATTTTCTGTAGACAAAAACTATTTATTAGTTTTGTATATTTACTATTACGAATGTATTTGTATATTTATTTTACTGAACATATTATTTATACCCATCTAAAGATGACAAAATGCTTATTTGATAAACTTTGATAATTATAAGAGAATTGAAAAAAATATTTTTTATTCAAATAAATAACTTTAATTCCTCGTATTTTATATTTATTAATATAGCATCGTTTGCGTTTTTTGGTTGTCAATTTTGGTTAATATTAAAATAAAATTAGACATTTCTATTGGACGTGGAATAACAAATTGTCTTATATATTACTTTTATTTTCGTCAGATTTTGTTGTAGGTCCATCAGTTGCGAGTACAATCATCTCAGGAAGGTCAATTACATCGAATTTCAGAGCTATAATTGAAGATAATTTAAAGGTACGCTGTTATTTCAGATGCCAATTAATAATGAGCATTATTACAAAATCTATAGTCTTTAAATCTCAAACCAGCAGTTAAAAACAGATATTATATATTATACAACAAAAGTGTGAACAAAAGTGATTATAAAATGAAATCATTATGAAATAAATAAAACGAATAAAATATATTATAATTTTTAATACATAAATTTCTATTATATATAAAAATTTGACTAAATGCTTTGAAACAATAAGATTAACAAGATAATTAAAAATATAGAATAAAAATAGTAAAAATGAAAATAAGAAATACAACATTTAATAAATCAATGTTAAAAATATATAAATAAATTGCATAAAACTTTTCCAAAAAAATGTAAAGATTCATTTTTGAGTTTTGGTACATTTTTAATACTTTTAACTTGGAAGAAGTAGCCTTACCGAAATCTGCAGAGGAGCAAATGATCCGCTATTCAACAAAATTTGGAGACTTTTTAAAGGCGGAGAATTTTTCTATAGACTTAGAAACAATTCCAAAAGAAATTTTAAATAACTACTAACGCTACTTTTATTACGAGCTCAAAGCAAAGGATGGTAAATTATATTCTCTCTCAAGTTTAATCTGTATCTGGACAGCTATTTTCAGGTTCTTCCAATTTAAGATAAATATCAATATCAATATCATTGGCGATCACGATTTTCAACTTTCAAACCATATGCTGAAGACCATAGTGTATGGGTACAAGCGAAACAATCAAAGCAAATGCGAATGGGAATGCGAAGACAAGCATCCGGCAATTGAATTTAATTACATAGCCAAACTGAGAGCTTTCTTTGTTCGCTCGAATCCTACGATTCTTCAGGAGGATGCTGTGTTTAATCTTCTTTATACATTTTCTCTATGAGGTCAGTAAACGCTGCCATATCTCAACAGAAATAGCATCGCCATTGAAACGGACAGTATCGGTCGATTGTACTTGCGCATACAATGCGATATGCTCTACAAGAATGCTAAAGCCTCTTTAATAAAATTTGAAAAATCAACATGCTTATGAAAATATTAACAATTCAATTGACTATCCTGTTGCTTCCTACAAATTATATCTAGAGAAGATACAACAATGCAAAGGGGATTCCCTGTTTCCGAAACCTTGTCTTAACAAGATGAAGCAATCCAGGGGCATGTGGTACACAGAAGAGAAGCCTGATAAAAGTTTTCACGAATACGCTACAGGAGGGTTTTCTAAAGTCGTTGTCAAAATTGGCAAAGTTGGGGAGTCAAGGTGAGATTGAAGTCAACAAAGAAATAGTTTCAATCAATATACACCAACGAAAGAAAACAGTTGTGCTATAAGTATTAACTTTAACGTGTTCAATATTTGCAAATTTGTAATTGATAAGACTGTTTAATGTTGTCCTTCGAAGGACTGTTTTCGTAGTGTTTTAAAGAATTGATGTATGTTAAATTTCTTCATAATTTAGCGGGTACGTAACGAATCATTACCAGCCGCAAAATTTTAATAGAATAAATTACGCTTCATTTCGATTAGAGACATGACTTTTATATCTCAGTACAATATGTATTACTTAAATGTTCTATAATAAATTGATTGATTGATTGATTGAAATAAAAAAATTATGACATCAATTTAAAACCGTATGTCAACTAATTTTATTTTTAAAGAGAAATTGATAACATCTAAATCTTAGATATTACTAATATGTCTATAATAATTAAAATAAAATGTTTTTACTTTTTATCATAAGTTGAACCTTTATACGTATGTTAGATTAAGTGTGTATTATGTTTCGGCCACCTGATTAAATAACCTTATGATTATTAAACCTTTTGCTGTCCCATAAATTGGTTTACGCAAACCTGTCATTAGCTACCTACATTTTTTATCAGTTATACATTTCATATATATATATATATGTACATATATTGTATATTACAGCTAGTATAGCTAGCAGATCGAGTATTCATTCGTGAAGCAAATATTGCAGGGACCAACTCTTTTGTCAGTGGTTATTGCAAGCCATTTTCCTGTTGTAAACTAAATTGAAGACCAGCATTTTGAACCTATTGGGGAAAATAATTATTCGGAGCATGGCGAAGTAATTGGGATAATTGTCTGTCAACTGAAATGCCAGTTGCTTGACAAATGCTTCCCATTGAAAATAGGGTTTGTCAGCCTTCTTGAGTAAGTAAGCATTGTAAGCTGCCACATCTAGAATATTGCAGAATAATGGCCAACATGTCATACACTTTTCCTTTGGGAAGTAAATTCATCCATATATTGGTCAAGCTAGTCCACTCCGGCTTATAGTATATCAATATGTATATACTGCACTAAAAGAACCACTCTCACAACAGATAGTCAATTATTATATGTGAAAAATTAATTTGCAGTTGAAAAGAAAATGCCTATATAGTTTATTATAATTAAAATAGAAATGTTTTAATATATTTTTTTAAATTAAATTACAAAATGTAGCTAATGACATGTCGAAGGCTTATCATGTCACTGTACTTTTATAATCAAAAGTAGAAAAAATATGTTTACACAATATACTCTCCACATTGTTAGCCATCGTCGTAAAATAGATTTCATGTTGCTATTTTATAAAAAATAAGAATAAAGTGTGAAAAGCTATAAAATATAGCTAATGACAGGATAAAGGTTAAATTCAATTTCTAAAAAGACATTTGATGCCAGAGATAATACTTTTAAATCGTACCCATATACATATACATTACCTGGAGTTATTTTACTTACAATAATACATTTATGTATTATTGTAAGTAAAATAAACAGTAGAAATAGTTTTCATAGATGGTACCATCTATTTGACTGATTATATGTTATAGTTATATAGGTACAGTTCTTCCCGCTGTTAAAACAATATTTTACAAAAACAGCATTTTAAGAGATTTTTAGTCATGAAATTATATATATCTATCTTTATTAATTTAGTCACCTGATTGAAAATCACGAAGATCAATTAGTTGGCTGAAAATAATAATTTCAGAACTTTACCAATCGTCACTTACTAAAATGTCAGACCTCTTTTGCTCTTTATGGAGTTTATCAGTGAAATGTGGGGTGTCAAATCGGGGCTCTCATAATCACTACAGTGCAAATACTTTAACTGTTTGATCTTCGGAGCTCGGTTGATTGGAAAGGAACAAAGTGTCTGATGTCACAGTTGTTGCTCTCTTGATGGTACTATTGTTATCATGACTAAGAAAGTCTTCCTTGTCAATTGTCCGAGATCTGGTAGTCAAGCTGTTGATGTTCGCACTGTTATCTTGAGGGTCCCAGTTCGATAGTCTGCATGCCCCTCGTGTGCTTTATAAAAAGCGAAACGCGTCTACCATTTGATTTTCCGTCAATTGGTAAAATTTTTCAATTACAAGTAAAAGTAAATTAAATATACATTTAATATATATTTATTGTGCTATATTTAAACGACAACGCAGATAGTTACTGACGTGGATCTAACAAATTGTCTTATAAAGAAAAGAATGTTTACGTAAACTAAATACATATATATATATATGTATATATAAATGGTTCACAATAACATTAGTATATAGAATGATTCTAATGAATTTATAATATAATTGACTCAATATTATTTAGAAAATTAGAACTGTGCTCAATAAATTTGATTTTTAATTGACAAACATGTGTCATAAAAAGCAAAAAAGTATAGACATGTCATCTCAAGGCTAAATGTTGTTAGTCCAAGTCAATTCAGTGGTGTTCTACGAATGAAAGAGACAACAATTTTTCACTATTAACTATACTAACTTTTAGCAGCGGCAAGAACTGTAAGAAACCCATACATACTTACCATTGTTCTCTTAAATCTTTAAATTAATTCATTTTTACCTTAATTTAATGAATAACTATTAAAGTAAACTAAGAATATCATACATTGTTTCTTATTTGGTACTCGTTCTTCTGGATCAACTTCTGTGGGAGCTACTTTAGGTTCTGGAACCACAGTAGCTGCTTCCTCGATTTTATCATCATTTGATTTCCCTTTCTTATCTTGACAACCGGTACTTGGCTTTGGCACTTCAGTTTCTGAAAATCACTTGCTATGATGATTAGTCTTTTACAGAAAAAGTGTTGAGATATCTTTATTAAGTAATAAAAGATAAAATACGGCCAAGGCATGGGTATTCTACTAAAGGGACAATTATTATGTCAATAGGTTGTTTGCAACATATATAGTATATGCTGAACATGTATGTTAATTATAACTTAATTTATTTATATGTTTTAATGAATTTAATTGTTGATAAAAAATGAGTAAAATGTTTATAGAAATCGGAAATAAGTTTGTTCGAACTATACTTTGGAATCAACTTTCAGTATATTCTTTTTAACATATATACTTTATTTGTTTTATAAGTTTTGTATAATTGCACAAAACTAAATTTGAATATTATGCGAATAAGGTATACATGTTGTATTATTTATTTAACAGAATAGTTAAAATTAATACGTCTAGAAGTACATGAAATGTCATGGTTATAGGAATAATATTTTACTAATTACAGTTGTTTTATACCTAATATCAGAAACAGATTTTGAAAATAATAAATCGTAACTTATAAATTGATTATTATTATTATTGAATATATATTTGTTTGTATTAAAAAAGTAAATAGGGACTTTCTTGTTAATTACAAAATCCAGTCGGAATATTTACAAATAAAATTTTATTTATTTTTTGTGTAAAGCATTTTTTTTATATTCAATCGATTTATTATTTTTTGGTAAATATACAATGTTTTCACGAAATTAACAGTTGCAAAAATAAATATAGATGCTTATAAAACGTATTTAAAATAAACATTAAAATAAGGAACAAACAGATTTCGAATTTATTGAAATAAAAAAAATAAAATGTATAAATGACGATAAATGATATTAAAATGAGTAATTAAAATAAAATCAGACAAAATAATTATAAAACATAGTTAATGGATTGACTAAATTAATATGAGTATATATATTTTTAAATAATTAAATAAAGAATATTTTCGCTTATGTAATACAGGTTAAAAAGCAAAACTATGTAAATATAAATTTAAATATAGATTTTTAACAAAACTAGTGTTTACAATTTTTAAAGTAATTTATTTAACAGTACAAATATTTCACTAATAAAAAACATTACAACATTTAAAAAATAATTTCTCGAAAAATATAAACATTTAGTTAGTTACATTAGAGAATTATGGTTACTATCAATAGCGTGTTACACGAAAACTTTTAAGAACCAAGATTGTTCCATCACTTCGCATACCTTTTTTCACCACAGAAGGCGTTACTTTAGATGGTATAATCTTTGGATTGACGGGTCTTATTGGACGCTTCGGTGCCTCAGTAACCAATGGCGTGGCTGTCTCTGGATCTTCTTTTTCTGTGATTGGTCGATTGTGATCTGGACATGGTTTGTCCAAACTATCGGGGTCCGTAGAGGGGTTCGTCTGGAGGTCTTCTTCAGTATCAGTTTCACCTATTTCTTCTTCCTTGAGTTCTAATAATTCAGAATTAATTATATATTAAAAGCGTTAGGTAATTTATTATTTAATAATATAACAAGTCAAGCATTCTATTAAACAGGTATAATAGCGACATGTTTTTAATTATTTATAGTTACAAAATATTTTTAAACATAAATGTTTAAATACAAAGTTTTTGTACAGCAATACATAATAAAGTGGTAAAATGTTGTAAATATTTCAATAAAAATAATAGAAACATTTTTTTATAGTTTTTTTTATTTAGGTACTAATAAAAAGAAATAAAATATGTTTTGAAACATGTATCCATAAGTTTGTAGTAATATTAATACGAAATTTGGCAATTGTGTATTTATTCTCTACGAAATAATAGACAGTCAATAGAAAATTCACAAATTTATTGCTATCATCTTTTCTTTTTTTCTATATACCCATATACTTATACAGTATATGGTTTTATCTACCTTGGTTAAAAGGCTCAATCCACAAACGACGTCCTCTTCCATCGCAAAACACTCGCACGCGTTTCCACACGAAAGCTATATTCGCTTTTTAACTCTCTTGTCGACTTCTCCTCTAAACTAAACTAAATTTATTCAGCGCAGCAGTTGTTACCAGTCTTAACTTAGGGTCTGGAAGCTCTTCCGCTTACCACGACGACGACAACTAGCCTCGACGCTGCTCATCGTGTCATCTTGCTCGCTTCGCTATCGTACTACACTACCCTGACACCATCTCAAACGCAGCACTCCGTGAACTCGGTATTCTCGATCTTAGCTTCTGCATCAAAGAAAGACGACGCACCGTCATCGCCAAAGCCGGTCCTCTATCCGCCCTGACCATAGTGCTAGTTTATGCTCCAACATAACTTAGACGACGTGACATGAGTCGCCTCCTTACTCTGAGACAGAACTACAGCACCTAGTGCGTGTTTATCATTTATCTTGGTTGCTTATTTTCCTTTTCTGTATTCATCTATCTCTTCGTGTTCTAGTTAGACAGTCTTTTCATTCTTGCACTATTGTCTAACTTTAATAATAATAATATATAGTAAAACAAATACATATTTGAATTAATTAGACAACATTTAATCGTAAATTATGTGTATATTTATGTGTATTAAAATTTGAAATCACTAAAATATCGATAAGTGAAACATGATTAATAGTTAAACTACATTTATTATATAAAAAAATTGTTGTAACCTTTTATATTTTGTGGGAATAATCTACTCTTAGGTAAAATCGCTGGCAATCTAATGATACAATGTAAGAAGTTGAGCAATGCATATATTAATTTTAAAAAATTGATTACTTTTATTATAACTTTTACGATTAAAATGTTAAGAATGAAGATTGATATACAATTGAAGGTAGAAACACTAAAATACAAGAGTAGATACAATATTTTAATTATTTTCTATTTATATATTTGTACATCCAAAATGTTAGAAAATAATCATTTATATTTTATTAAACAAATCTGGCGTTCAAGAAGAGATTATTATGTGTTGTATATCGTATATGTCGTTAAGCACTCAACGTGAAAAAACATTTTATTTTCAGTACATGCATGACGAAAGAAGAACTGAAAGGTGAAAATATTTCGTGCTAATCTTTAACATTACTGAAATAGAACCTGAAATGTAAACATACTTAGCACTATAATCTATAAAATTACCAAATTTCTAAAGCACCAACTATTTATTTTTGTTGCTTACAATATGCGAATGACACTAATCTTCAGATATATTGACAGGAAATAGCTTACAACCATAAAAAATAAATACTGATCATACACTTGCTGAATAATTTTTTTAAATAGGAGCGATTTTGAGCAGAGTTTTCTGATCAGTCTGGGTTGTTTAATTTAAAGCAAAATATTGCTATGGGTACAGCTGTTGGATCACTGCTGTCAACATTTGGAATACACCGTCACCACCACTATAACAAGACACGTATATATACATTATCAAAATTACAATTTCTGTTGTTTTAAAGTTCACAAAAAAATTCAAAATATATATTTTGTCAAAAATGATAGCTTTATATAAATAATATTCGACGTATTTTACTAATACAATATCTAATAATGTATACAACTTTCTTCGTTGAATTAGTAATATGGAACAACAGAAGAATTGATTAAACGGTATTATACATTTTCATTTAATGGTACTGTTTCAATTTTAATCTTTGATAAAGGTGTTTTTACCAAAAATTCAAACATACATTTCCTTACTTTTTCGTTAATTTATATAGCTACCTTATACATAGACTTCTAAATAATATTATGATAGAAGTTTTTGGTTTTATATACTTAAAATAGCTAATGTATATCCTTACTAACATTGTATTATCGTAATAATTATTTGAGGTTACAAATATGCAATGTGTGCAAATAGTTCATCGTAATCCATTGTTACTATGACGCATTTTGTTTGTTGACAGTATAGTGTAATATTCAAACGAGATTAATGACAAAATGGACGATACAAATAACAGTTGAGTAGTATTATAATCTTAAAAACATGTAACATATATTAGGCTGCATAAGCGTGCTTCAAAGCAGCAATAATTTAATTTATATATGACAATATAAAAGTTGACACTACATTTTGTGCGTTGCTTTCTGCTATATCAATTAACAATTTAGACACGCATAGTTATAAAATTATCATTTTGATCTATTCTACAGATTTTTCCAAACAACTGTCGGACGAAATTCAAAATATTAATGAATAAGGAGAAATAATTCTTAATTTTCCGAGCTAAACATGTTATTATTTAAATAGAGATAACACTGGCGAATTATATATTTGAATTATTTCACAATTGTTGGACTAAGTAATGTCAATACTATTATCTTATGTATAAAGCAAATAATTGTAATCTTAATAATTAAAATGTATTATTTTACAGGAAAAACAGACACGTTTTTAGAAAATAAAATCAATTTTTTAAGCAGATTAATTTCACTACATTTTAAATATTTTTCTAAAATATATAATCTACTAAAAGCAGCAATGGTATATAACTAAACATATTTTAAAGATGAAACTATTTTAAACTTTATACTTTTCATGCGCACTTCCTGGTTTATATTCTTTTTCAAAGGCCCGAGAATATCCAGTATCTTATTGAATATTTTTATGACATATTTGTTATTTATCTCTAGCTCTTGAGGTAAATTTCTCTCAGTAATTATATATATCAAATGATCTATATGAAATGAATTACATTTCTTTGTGGATTAATTAAATAGTTACAAAACGTTATAAATCACATTAAAAAAAAGGAAAATGAAATAAAGTAAAACGTTTTCTTAAGTTCCATAAACATAGATCGCTGAACGAATACTTAAAACGTCTGTATTAATGTTTAATTACATTATAATCGAATTATTTATTATGCATGAGAATGCATCACATTTTTCCTGTTAGTCAAACAGGTTAACTTACTTGGCTCCTTGGGTTTCTCTGTCAAAGGAGGGGCTTCAGTTGCTGGAGGCTTAGTATCGAGAGCTTCAGAAGGAGGATTCGTTTCCGGCTCATCTGTTGGAGGAGCATCTTTATATTTACGTTTTACAGATCAAAGGTAGAGGAATGTCAGACAAAAGATCAAAACAAAAATTAGAAATATACATATTATGCCAAAAAATATAATGTATAAAGATTATATTCCACGTATTTTACTTCTTTTGTCGTCAGTGAAAATGCAATATAATTTTATTAATAAAAACATTCAACCAATAAATTTTTCGTAATTAATTTTGCTAAAAACACAATATCGCTTTATGTAAAGTGAGTTACCGATTTTATTGGAAGTCGGAGATTTAGTTGCGGGAGC
>JAYRBW010108369.1:0-18541 GCA_036023295.1 Invenusta paracnida
TCCAGCATCGTTCAACTACTCCTGAAGGAAAGGAGTCGCCTTTTTACCTTACACCTATTGCTCGCCCAAAGAGTTCGGTTTTGTGTAAAGTGACAGCATTGAGAATTCACAGTATTGAGAAAGTTACGAAAAACATGTTTGCCGAAATTGCCAAAACATAACTGGACGAATGTCTGACTCAGCTGATGCAAGCTAGGTTGATGTGTCAACATCGAACCAGCAGATGACACAAGTTATTTATGGAAACGAATTAACACAGGCAAATCAAAGAAAGCATGTAACCAGTGCACCTATTCAATTTCATGTTTCGGCTCCGCAAAACAAAAATTATGAAAATCGATTTAGATGGACAATCAAACAGAACCTTAACATTTCATTAGTTGTTTAAGTGACTGATAATTGCCCATTCATGATTATGAGCATCTGGAAGTTTGGTTTTTTTGTCTTTAAATGTGCTATCATTTAATTATATATGAATGTTATGCTGATAAATAAATCTCCTGCTTACGAAAATCTATAAGTAGATTTTCATTTTTTTTAATGATCGATTTAAAAATTCAAATTGTAGAATACACTATTAGAACCTACTGCGATAACTAATAGATCTACTAAATATTTTTGGATAAATGTAGAAAACTGTGACATATCCGAGATGTATGTCTACATATTACGACATGTATGTAGATATAAAAAGAAAATTGTGATAAATCTTACATATATGTATGTATCAAAGAATATAGAGCAAGCGACTCTATATTCTTTGGTATGTACACATATTACTACATATATTTCCAATTGTTACATATTTTACATGAATGTGGAAAACTGTGTTCATATAAATACATGTATGTCAAAAACTGCACATGAAATATGTTCATGTGCAGATATGTGTGAGTTTTACTCATATAATGGTGAGTTTCGTTTTAAACCTTTTCGGCTGCCATACTTGTTCTTGGCTTGACAATGCTATCGCATCGTCTAATAGAGTTAATTACTATGCTCTATTACTTATGTGATAAAGTGTCCAAACCATAGAAATTAATCAATATATATATTACTTCAGCAAATTGTTACATTACTTTTTTCAGACCGTCAATCTATGTATACATAATAAAGTAAAATAAATATCTATGGTCCACTTATATCGATTCTGCATACAGTTCAATTAATACTACTATAATTCACCTACCCAAAAGCTTATGCAGTGCCATAAACCCTGATCACAATGAAACATTTTATGTAGTAAAACTGTTTTAAATTTACAAGAAATAAGTTATATTTTACTGTCAACTTATACGTATGTTAAAATTGTATGAATGTATATATTTTATATAAAAATAAATTTAATATCAACATTAAATACTACGTTTTGTCCTAACTCTTTACATAAAATTGATTAAAATAAAGCGATTTTTATTGATGAAAATTTACAGTAAAATGTCTATGAAATCAATAACAGTTAACAAAAGAAATTATTCAATATAATAAAAATTTATGAAGTCAACACATCGTTACTCTATGGTCATTAACAAAGAGTAATACAAGAATATATACATTTTTAAACTTTATATACTGTATTAATATATATTCATATGAATAAAACAAAGTTCAGCTGTAATGTAATAGTAAGATGTTATTGATGTCATATGCACCGCGCGCAACACTGAATTTTTATCAAATACAATTTTTGTATTTTAATAAATGCATATAGACAAAAGCTGTTTTAAATTTTTGTATTAAATTAATTAAAAAAAAACTATCTATATTTAAACATACGAAATAAATAAAACACATAAAATATATGTATGTGTGTGTTTTAAAAATATCTTATATAAATGTTTTTGTAAAATAATTTATACCATTTATATATTAAACTGTTCTACTAAAATAAACAATTTATAGGTTTTATGTAATATTTCACAGGATTTAAATAAGATCAATATAACTATATTAAATATAAATTTTATTCAAAATAAAAAAACAATAAACATCTAAAAACCAGATATAGGAAAGTAAATCCTATAATTAATCATACCTAAATCATATTTTTATGGTAAAAACAACACATATGTGGTTTTAAATTAGAGACAACATCTATTTGACCAAAAAAAAATATTAATAGCAAAAACAAGTCAACTTTCAGAATGGGCTTAGGTTTAAATTATAACCATATTTTTCATCCCCATATGAAACGTATTATGTCAGAATAAACGAGAAAATAATATCAATTTATGCAAATATAGTTTAATAAAAAAATATAACAATACAATAATACTGTCATAGATATATAAATAATGTACTTTCTGTTGTTTACAAGCTGTCTAAAATAAATAGAATACACTATCAATATTATTAACTAATTACATTTTAAAAATAATACTTATAAGCAGTCTATTAAATTATAAGTTTTAAAGAGGTATTATACTACTCAAATAAAAAATAAGTCTAAATAGTATAACATTTATATATAAAAAATTATATATCTGCTGAAAAACAAAGGCAAACATTATATAAAAAGAACACTAAAAAATAATAAACATTAGAAAAGTATTTATAAAGAAGTGGACTAATTTAGAATAGTTTGGGAATGCATAAACATCTTGATTGAGAAAGCTGCCTGTGCTTATAATGAGACAACAAAGTTAATATACATGTCTTCAATTAGAAAAATGTGCATTTTTTAGAAGTTAGTGCTGTCAATAACTTGGGGTCCTGGGCCGACCTGAAAAGAAATTAACAATTTCAAGAAATAATAAAGCACAAAATAAATATCACAATTTTCAATAAATCATTGTAAAAAGAATAAGTGACACGCATTTGATAGTGCTATAACAAAATATACAAAAATATATATATAAACAAAATCTTGTATATATTCTTGTATAACATATAGAAAAAATAATGCCCACTATACATTATTACACGCAGTATTAACTATTTAAAATGTACACTAATATATTATAAACGTGATTTCAGTAATACGGTCTAAATAGGCATGCGAATATTACAAGGGCCTTCATATACTATTGTATATTAAAACATTTTGTTACAAAATATGGTATAACTTGAAAATGTAAAAAATAGACTTTATATGTAGACAAATTGTTATACTACTTGAGTTTTATAAATAGCATAAATATAAAATTATAATTTCAGTATATTCGATTTACTTTGGTGCTGATAACCTTGGTGATACCGTTTGGATAACTGGGCAACGAATCCAGGAAAGTCTATAAAGGCAAATAAAAATAAAACATATGTATAAATATTTATGATAAACTGTTACACAGACTGATATAAGACTACTATATAACACAAGCTATGACACCAAAGTTGACGATCAGATGGAAATAAAACACTATAACAGTTATCTATTCTTTAGAACACATAATATAATATTCTGCAAAAAGAGGTAATTATTAACACAGAATAGGTTTTGAAGTCAGTTCTATACAAATATTTGAAAAGCTTATACATTTATTATGCTATTATCCACTAATGCAAACTATGTCTATGCAACTATGTATGCCAAAGACATGCATAACATGTACTTTCGTATTAAGAATTGAAAGCCGAAAAGTTATGTTGCACTAATTAAACAAAAATATAGGGTGTTTAAAGAAAGAAAGGATAATAGGTTTTTATATTAACAATATTAATAGAATATTTTGTTCAACAAAACAAAAATGTAAATAAGAGGGCCACAAGTAACAAAAAGCTTTTTTTTTTAAAAACACAATAAAAATATTTTTGAAACCAATAAAATTAATTCTAAATTGAAACTAATTTAATTAGACATCGAGTATTATAAATATATCTAAATAAACTTTAAATAAAATAAAAATTTCCAGAAAAAGCTCTATAATTGGTCTACGACGTGGCCATATATTTCTATTTTTCATAACTGTTCCGAATATATAGAGTATTAAAAAAAATGCATATAATTAACATATTACAGAAAGGTATAAAATGTTACCTTATAAAATTTTATAGTACCATATATTACCACAATATTATCATATTACCATATAATATACCACAATTATAGTACCGTAATACAATTTATGACCAAGGAAGGATTAGACAATCGGCGTAACATCTCTATTATAAAAAAGTCTAAATTTTTCTCATATTAAGAAATTTGAAAATCTTCGGTAAAAAAAAAAATTGTATTAAAGATATAGAAATACATCTAAATTAAAATTGTTTTATTTACTACTTAAATATTAATACAGTAGTAAAAATATAATAATGATAATTTAATTAAGAAATACAATGTATTCGCCATTTGTAAATAAAAACGTTTTACAAGTTAATGCCATAATGAATACCTAACTTTATAACTGATCTATTTTATTAATCATGTTTAATAATAAATGGAAAGACACCTGTGGTAGATCAGCCAGAGAGACGGCAGGATACCGAATGCCAGTAAGCCAATTGTCTTCTTCTACTGGTGGCCCAGCTAGTTTGTGGAGAGTAGAAGAGGAGGAAGGAGTAGAGAACTGACGAGCCAACAGTGCCAAAACAAAAGGTGCACTTTCCTCTTCCATGAGTAGGAATGCATTGGCGCCGGCGTCAAAAGTGTAGCCCAACTGAAAGAAGTAAATGAATGGGGCACAAAATGGTTTCAGTTAATAAGCACATAAAGTAAAAAACAGGAAATATAATGTCATTATATTATTTAAAATATAAATTCTTAGTTTTATACTACTCCTGAAACCAATAAACGTATGTACTTTAACAAACAAAACAATTTAACGTACCTACTGAAATCATAATTTGCTTTTAATACATATTAACGTACTCTCGAACGCTAAAAAAAGAAAAGTATAGTGGAAATGTATACAACTCTATGTTTATATTTGCATAATATTAAAGCTAAAAGTATACGTTGTTATATCTTTTAATATTTGGATGTATATATATATATATATACAATACATTTCTTTACCTATAAAATTATAATATAGAAAATGAAACAATTAATGATATCATATATATATCATATATACTACTAATGTAGATTACAAGTAGTATGCTGAGAAAGAGAGAGAGCGGCGAGCTAGATAGTACTACACTTAACCGAAGCTTCGTATCTACCTGTACATTAGTTCAATATACTTGTTCAGTTTATGAAAATGTATCTCTCCATCGTATAGTGCTAGTAATTTGCATTAGCAGTATGCAGCAACAATTGATTCTTCCCTTTTATTATATGATTCAAGTTAAATTACAATAATATGTATATCTATAAAATTACTTCGATCAGTTAAATTTAAGAATAAAGAACTGTATTCCATCAAAAGATTCAAGTAGTACCTAATATACAACTCACTATATAACACCAGGAATATTGACCGCATAAACACGCGCATATAGGTATAATATATATATATATAAATATTAAATATATATGTATATATAACTATATATTATATATTATATATTCATACAATTAAATATAATTCGATAACCTATAACAGCCTCTGGCAAGTTCAAAGTAAACTTATAAACTCATAAATTTAGTTTAGATGTACAAAACATAAGCTCTACTAGGCAAAGTATAAGTAAGTCATAGTCTTCTTTCCTTTAGATAAACTTTTGTTTCCTCATAATTGTATAACCAAACAATTTATTATGAGGCTTCTTACCATACATACAAACTTACATAAAGAAACATATGGAAGCTAAGTTAGAAGTAACATTGTGTTATTTTGATATCTTAACGAAAGTTAATATTATAAATAATACACGAGTAAATGTACACAATACGAAATAAAGAGCATAAAAATATAAAACTTAATTAACAATATTTAAAATTGATTATTTAAAAGAGTTCAACAATCTTTGATTTTATTTTTCAACAGATTTTAGTAACATCGTATGTATTTACTGACCATTTATTTTCTTACTTTGCATTATTTATCTAAAGAGAATAAATATGAATCGCACCAAATTTTGGGAACCTTTTTAGGCAATTCAATATTTATCACAGAGAGAAATTTTATGATATTTTGATAACAATTAAGGATGCACAAAAATTAAACTGAAAAATATCGTAATACATCGTAATTATTAATGTTTTATATATAATATAAGTATGCACATAAAGTAAAGTAAAGTGACATAGAGGGTATTTAACTAACACCCCTTTACATTAATGACTTTAGATATATAATTCTCAATTATAAAAGCAATTATGCAAGATAATATATTATGCTTGAATATGATCTTTAAATAGTTGCCTCTAACCATGATTGACATTAGATAAATAATGAATAGATTGAAATGAATTATACCAAGGTACAATATAGAAGAGGCGCAGACGATATTAACATTATAAGAATACAAACAAGTAATTGTCAGTTTTAATAGAAACATTAATAGAATAAGGAACTTTAAATTACTAAATTTATAACTAAAGGATAGATTACTTTTTGTAGCTGTAATGTACAGTAAGTTTAACGAAAGAATTCGTATTTTGCAAACTATCCATTAGTATCAGTAATATCAAGTTTTCTTTCACCTGTTTAATACATAAAGCCCTATAGTGTTTAAGAAAATAGTCTTTTAAATTTTCTAAACTTTTGAACTATCCATTTAATAATTATAATGGCATACATATACTAGAAACTTATAAGTAAAAAAGTAGTAGAATATATAATTTATGAAGTCATATGTTTTTTTTTATTATAAGGCATAGAACACTAATGCATTTAAACAGTATTAAAAGAATAAAAGAATACCAATATTTATCTTCAGTTTTCTTGAGGTAAAAATCGGTGAAAATATCATACTATTATTATGAAGACAGAGTCAGAAAAGCTAATTATATAGTCATAATAAAACAACATCACTTTTGATGATCTCGATGTGACAGTATTAGAATGAATAATTAATTGACAGCATATGAGGGAGCAATTGGTAATCACAAATCTGGAATCGATATGCCTCTTTCATGATGTATACTAAGCACCTCTCAGTGAATAAATATGACACAATATGTCATAAAATAATCCCATTATAAAACAGCCAATAAAAATAATATCACGAAAAATAAATTCAATACCGATTTTTTACTATTCTTCACACGACTAAAAATTATAAAAATATATAGAATACATAATCTTAAGTTAGCTGATAATCATTAATTGCTAGCTAAAAATGTTAATATCACGAATAGGTAACCTAAATATATCCTTACCAAAATTAAGATTTGCAAAGAATATATATAGCCAGCTATAATTCCTGACAATATTGCCACACCTTTGTTTTAAAAGAACGTATATTATGTAAAAGGCGTTTTACTTCAGTTTTATTTTTTATTGTCATAAAATTTATATAAGGTAGATACGCATATATGCATGAACAAATTACTAATAAATCTATATAGTTCAAGTGCAGAAAAAATCCCATCCATATATATACAAAAACAACATTTACAGTGAAATTGTGCATTATACACTTAAAAATTGAAATATTTCATATTTATAATAGATTAAAATTGTCATCGTTATTTTATAAATAATATTTGCACTGTATCTTTTATCATGAGAAATCTTACAGACACAGGTGATATTGTTAAATTAATGTTATTATTGATATTTTTATAACTGATTTGTTAACTATGTGCTGAATAGTCTTAATATTTATAGTAAATATTTACAAATTAGCTAAATGTATTAGCGTTATAATGTGTGCTTAGTTTTTGAGTACATATCACACTTCCGTGATTTTGTACTAATTTAATATCATTTGAAAGCTAATACACTCGGACATATCGTGAAGGCTTTAGGTTTTAAACTTTGGTTCCATTTTCAAATTAAAAATGTATTTTTTATAAGCACAAATATCACTGCAAACACTTTGTGAACAGAGTATTCAATATATTGATGCAACATGACCAACAGAAAACAACGAATTGATTTACCAAAGAATTCGCTGAGTGAAAAAATACTGGGGTGATAAAACGATCTTGGACTAGGAGCATAACATTGAAATGAAATGAAACCAACCAAACTCGGTCGATAGCGGACATGTAGAAAGGTAAATATAAATCGATAACAAAAGTAAACACATAAAGCATATATACATGATTGCGCTATTTATAAATAGTTGTAGATATTCAATAAAACATGTTATGTAATTATAATGCAAATAGATAAACAGTTCACGTTGTTTAAAAATAAATGCATGCTTGACCTAACATTTTAATGCAGATGAGGTTGCAACCAAGTAATAACTAGTACTGTCAAAGTTGTGAAGTACCACTCTTTGTAAAAATAATGTGTGTAAATAATTTGTAAAGTATAAATTTAACTGTCAAAATCTCTATTAAAACAATATGCAACACATATTTTTTATTTCTTAGCAAACATTGATGTTTAATACTAAGTTCCAGAATATTTTGTTAAATAATGAGTTAATCAATTTAACCGTTAAATCCTCATATATTTTTAGCTATCAATTTTTTGTCTCACATAGACTATTCTCTTATACGCTGTAAGCCTAATCGTATGTTTATCTAAAAATCTTACTGAGAAATGTATCAGTCAGCTTAATCTCTCTCTCTTTTCTCTATTATTTAAACTCTTGATGAAAACAATGCTGTGTTCACCAACCGGAATATTTGTTTTAAACCTCATCCCATATCACTTCTCCTCCTATATTATCACACCTATTTAAGTTACCAAAAATAATAGATTGAAAAGAGAGGGGGGATGGGAGACGAAAAGGATTTCCGATTTTCTTCGTATCTATCAAATAAACAAAACATTGAGTAAGCACCAACAAACCGACAATGAAACAACTACTCCGCTTAACCTAAGCCGTTGATTAGGAAACAAAACAATATACTCGGTCACCCCTGATTTCTTTGTTTAAAAATGTACTAATTTAAAATTTGCAAACGCTCATTAGAAACAATTCATAGATATTTTTATAATGAATACTGTTGCTGTTATTCTAATGTTTTTACTAGGCGTTATGGAACAAATATAAAACGGTTAAAAGCTTTTCTGAATTGAAAAAGAACAAGGACTATTTACATTTTCTATATAATTAAGCTGTATAGTGTTACTAAACTTTATATATATCACAGTTATATAATTATATTCTGAATATTTAATTCGATATAAACTATTAAATTTTGTTATGTATATGTATTTTTATAACAAAAAAATGTTACTATTGATAGGTATCATCAATTGAATATTCACAGATACATACATATAAATATATATATCTAAGATTGATAACATTAGTAATAACATTATATTATAAGAGATTATAAGATAAATCTGAATAATAAAATGTTGTATTATATTGGTTTTGTATCAAATTAACAAAAAAAGTTATAAATAGTCAATAATTTTCTGTATATTCTTTAGTTCACACAAAAATGAATAAATTTAATAATTTGAAATCTTTAAGAGGATTTTTAAAAGTATATTTAAGTATTAAGAAAAATATACGACAACTTATGCTATTTTCACGACAAATCATCTGTTTAAGAAAACGAAAAAATGTCTAAAATGCAGTATCTATCTGTTTACATCTTTACGAACAATACTTTATATTTTTTAACAAACTTTCAAAATAATTTGCTAAATTATCAGTAAATTACATTGTTAAGTTAATAGCAAACGAATTCTTGAAATCTATGAACGGCAATAACAGTAGCTATTATAAAATTTAACTAAATATTGATTTTTAAGGTAACGTAATATTCACCATGTAAATATTTGTCTTTAACGTCTGTAAGGCTGTATCTGTTCTGTATAATAATATGTAAGTAAAGATTTGTGATCGATACTAATATATTATAGATCCTATACGATTTATTGATTGAATAAGACACTGCGTAAACGCACAAATAAAGGTACAAGGACTGTGTAAGTGACAAATATTGACTTCTTAACTTTTAGGATTCTCAAATTTTGTAGAGTTCTGGTAAACACCCAATTTTTTTCTTAATGTTCTTAACTGAGAATTGTCAAGGTAGTACTTAGTCTACGTACCTTGGTCTGGCCCCAGTATCGGTTGCAGGCCTGCACCAGCGTCATCATCGCCCGCGACACGTCATTGAGATAGAGTATCGGTGGCCAACTGTCCAAGCACACTGCGTGTAGTTGATTACTCTCTCGCATCGCCAGCTCCAGTGTGGTGCTCAGCTCTCGGTTGGCAAGGGCGGCACGTAGTCTAGGCAACCTGTCCTTGACCACTTCCTTGACCCGAGTGGTCATTAGCGGGGAGGTGAGGACTGTTGTCTGCATACCGGGGGTTGAGCCCGTGGATTTGGGGCCAGAGCTTGCCTGAATATGGACACAGCGAGGGGGTTGTATTGGAATAGCTACCGAAGAAACTGACCGTGTTTCTGATGCTTTTAATATAAAATGAAAATAAAGTTCATTGATTTTTAAGGATTCAAAGTTAGGTAGTTGTTTGCCTTTTTCTATGAAAAATATCTACAGTACACATTAAACGAATACACTTAACTGATGAATATCAAATCGATGGCTGATTTATGATTAAACCTTCATTAAACCACATTATATATATTAAATGTTAAATGTTAAAAGGCTAAAATTATATAATATATAATTTAACTTGTTGACGACAAAAATTTTGTGGAACATATTTTCCTAAAATGACCCAATCAAATCACATAGGCTTTTAAACAATTTTTTAAAAGTGAACTATAGTCTAATGTAGCTATATTTATCATACAATAGTACCATATTAAACAATTTTTTAAAAGTGAACTATAGTGTAATGTAGCTATATTTATCATACAATAGTACCTATTAAACTTAATTACTTCTTCTAGTCAATCCTTTATCGTGTAATCCGTTTAGTTGTTTCATAGCAATTAAGGAACCATAAAAGCGGAATAGACCGCTTGTACTCCTTTGTATTAACTATTCATTGCAGGTAACTCTACAGAACTACTACATAATAGTATACAATATCGATCCTTAAATCCAGTAAAGGAGAATTAGTTCCACATCGAATGTATGCACAAATTCCTATTCTGGTTTAAAATATATGTAGGTACTTAGCTAAATAATGCTTACATCAGATTCAATAAGCATTCAAACTAAAATTTCAGTCAAAAAGGAATTTCTGCTGTATACAGGAAAACTTTAAAGTAGCACAAGTCAATCGAATAAAATCCATTTAAATGAAGCCTTAAGTTTGTTTTTAACTCTGCTTGTTGTTTGTTGTTAGAGAGAGAAGTTTATAATTTCGTGCAACGGGTAATTAGGTTTCCACGGGGAGTAAATAATGGGAAAGAAGTGCATAATGGCCACGATACTCAATAGTGTATTCTTCCAGAGGAGTAATGCATACAATAAGAGTAATATGACGATATACGATCAATTACAAAATGAGAGAAAACAAAAGAATGCAGACAGAAGGATTTTATATAGTTAAGGAAGAATAAGGTGATGATCCCATTTAATTATTTAAAATATTATACTATTCAAAAGAGCCTACGTTTATTTTATTCCATTACATTCTATAGGAGGATGTAAAATGTAAAAAAGTATATATTTCATAATAAAGTCCAGTCAGAAAATCGATAAGGTATGTATACAACATAGGCCAGAATAATATATATAATATATGTGATATAATAAAGAATATAAATCAACTAGCTATTTCTAAAGGCTAGTTAGTGTATTTACTAGCTTTTGACATATTTGAAGAGTATGTAAAGCACAATCAATATTTTACAATGTCATTGAGTCCTCTTTTTTATATAGTGAGAACTGTACTACAACTTGTAGATGCATACATTATCAATGCAAATGTAACCGGAAATTAAATGCAGTAGCTTGGGGTGTTATTGCTAGAAAATCTTGCATTAGATGAAAATATTTATAGACTAAAGTGTTTTAAATAAAGAATAACAATACCTATAGAATTTATGCCTGAGGAATTTGATTTGAAATTAATAGAATTCAGAATTACACTATGAAACCACATCAAATTAATAATATATTATAGACGACAAATATGTATATAGAATTAAAACAACTATTAATTGCCAATAAATCTAGTTTGCTGATTAATGAAGACCATTATTTCTGAAATTATAACAAATATTATCTGCTAAATGTGTTAAAGTCATTTTGATTACAATATCTGGTTAACAAATATTATGGGATAATCGAAGCTATAAATAAGAACACAATATCATTTTTATTATAAACATTAAACACATATAATTATTTGTGATGGAGTATTATAGATATTAATAATATGGACATATTGTTTAAGACAACCAGTTGTATATAGTTATGTATCGACTTTGTTAATCTGTTGTTAATATATTTTTTACAACATTTAAGACAGAATTTGATCAATAATCTGTACATATTTATAAAGAAAATAGTTTTCTTCACAAGTTACAACATTAAGGGTTTGAGTTCAATATTAATTGATATTAAGTTTAATTTGAAAACAAAATCGTATAATCACTTTGCACTGTTAATTAAAAAAAAAAATCAATGGTTGGAGAAATATTGATAAAAAATAAACAATATCAACATATAACAATATTGCTTTAAATAAAAGTTGTTTTAATTTTAAAAATTACATAAGTAAATAAATAGGACGAAACATGCAGTAAAGTATATTTTTATGGGAAAAATAGAATAGATCACTCAGTTATTATCAAAACAATTTAACAAATTGTAATGAGATAAAAATTAATAATTATTAGCTAATCTTCTACGAGGCAAGCTTATTTTGAAATACCAAGAAATAAAAATTAACTTGAAAATATGAATATCAAAATAATTAAAAATATATATTATCCCTATTATCGAAAACAGATAACAATACCATAAAAACATCAAAGCCAAATATATAAATGTGTAAATAATTCAAACATGAAATACATGAGCATAATATAAGACACAAGTCAGCATTTCCATATAAAGATAACAGGAAATATTTGAAAACGCTTTGTGTTAGTACGGGGAATTAGAGCAATCTGATATAAAAGTGCTCGAAATTATTTTTGTCTGCTCAGAGAGATTTGCTGAAATTTTGAGAGTTGACAGCAACATAGTATTGATAATGGGAATTATAGAATTAAGGATAAAGTTGGAATAAAAACTTTTAGTAAACATTGAAAAGTTTGTTGAAATAAGTGAAACTTTCTTCAGAGAGAGCTCAGTTATTAAACTTTCAGCAAAATATTTCTGTAATAAATTCATTTAAACTTTAGTCAAGACAAATTATAATAAGTGATCTCTAAGCTATAGAAGCATTTATCTCAACATTCAAAAGTAAATAAAACGATACTAAAATTGATAAATATTCTATTTTCTTTTACAATAAATTTTAAAGTTGAATGAAACCGTAACATTTAATTTTCTATAAATTCTTAAAAAATTAAAAGTTTTTTTCGTTGTAATAATATATTAATTGATATACAAGATTTTAGTAAGAGTATAAGTGCACTTACTACCGTACGGTGCGGCACTTACTACACAGATGAGGAGTCGAAGCGATGGCCAATGACTTTCGGAGAAGAGTTGACGAGCACCAGATTGAGACCAAAGAGCAGGGTCCTCCTCCACACACCATTCCACTATGCCCCCTAGCACTGATCTACAAGCAGATCCTGATCCAAGTCTGACATGGGAGGGGTTTAGTAGTAGGTTAGGTGGGTGTGCTAGTCATTTTAAGTGAGAGTATAAACAAGCAGGAAAAAAATTGATTGGAATGATGTTGTTTTTATTAATGCTTAGTACACACGTTGAAGCTGACGGCTCGCCAAGACAGAATTACTCATTCACACAGTCAAGCCGGCTTGATGAACTTATCGATTAGCATGGGAGAAATTAAAATTGTTAAATATTTTCTGTCAAGCCAACATCAACAATGTATATAAATAGGTTGATTTAGTTGATTTAGTAACATTATATTATGATAAATTCTTCTTCAAATGAACTCATTATGTAAAATAATACAAAATCAAGATACTTCATTTTTTAATAATAATTTGTTGCATTAAAAATGGATAAGTTCATGAAGCCCGCTTGAACGTGTGTACGAAGCATTATATGGTGCAATCATTACAAACAATATATACAATACATAAAATGACAATCTACACAAAATCCATTGGAAATATTTTACCCAAATTTTCGATTGTGGTCAACATATTATATAATTTCAAATAATAAAGTATATGCTAACTCATTTATAGTGTCTCATTGCTAACATCTTTTTACCACGATTATACTTTTCCAAATTGTTACGCCATATTTTCAGAGAGCCAATCATATATTTATTTAATAAAGCAAATATCTATAGGTGAAATGTTTTTTTAACTTGTCTTCACAAAACGTGGAAGTGATCAATTTCATGAGAATAATATTTTGGTTACTATTTTTAAATCATTAAAGAAATTTAATAGGATAAGGATTCATTAGTTGATTTAAAAAAATTTAGTGTTAGATAATGTATTTTTTATGTCATGTGTTTCAAAAATATATACAAGCGCGATAATGTGTGTTAATCTCGCGAGTTTTATTCTATTCCGTAAGCGTAAAATAATTCAAGTTACAAATACAAACATTAATAGTTCTTACCAGTAAAAAAATAAGCTATTTATTAAAAAACCACCATAGACGAAAATGCTAATTATCAAAGAAGATAAACCGCGACACAGATATATAAATTCAAAGCGATGAATTTATCAATTCAAGTTAATATAGTAAAATGTCCCTCAATGTATAAGCCAAAATTAGAGAAAGTTGATAGTGATTTTAAATTTTTTAGTAGATCTTCTAATTTAAAATATTATATTGAAAGAAATCGAGGTATATTTATAAAAAACAGGAAAACCCACGCATCCATTCAAACGTCAAAAAGTTATGCCAAAATCTGGAGAACAAACAAAAAATAACACGGAAGGTTGTGGAATTTATAACAATATATTGTAAATAAATATTCAAAACGAAAGCTCAGTTGTGGATAGTATGAATATATTCCAATCAATAATTCTATTTAATCTTTCCTAGATTCTTAAGTTCTAGGATGAATTCTCTTGAGTCCAATATATTGTGGTATCCAAATATTATTCATCTTTACTTAAGACAAGTTTGCTCCTCACTCACTTGCGAGGTATAGGGCACACGGAGCCTTATTCTGAGAGATTCTCTGCATATTTGATTAAACTGTTTCCTTTTAAGTATACTTAGTCAGTGTTCTGACCAGTAGGTAACTCTTTTCGTAATAATTTCGAGTGGAAGATCAATTAAATTTGTTTAGCAATATTTAATATTTTGAAAGTTAACCATACTCAACTACTTAAGTTTGGCATTGCTTTAGGAATTACATAAATACTAATTGGTTAAGTCAATACACTACTGGGAATATTTTTAAAAGGAAAGAAAGCAGATAATTTCGATTCTCATAAATTGATAATAATTTTATTTACCGAGCAGTAGTTGAAATGTGTTTATCCTCAATCTTGTACAGCTTAGCGAGACCGAAGGCTGAAATTGATGTAACCATAGAAATATATTACAGTCTAGAAGCCAAGAGATTATACTAAAAAATGATTAAGAAATTACCAGTTAATGAACTTTCCGATAATAATTAATCATACATCATGAGGAATAAGTGTTACTATTAATCGTAATGTTAAGTTAGTCATAATGACTCAGTCAATTTAAAATTTGCATATATCTTTATCAATTCATAGAAAACTTTAAAATAGAATAACAAAATAAACAATAAATTGAATATTAATATAAACAATGAAAACGCTACACGTTAAAAGTATTTTTTTAAGTTTGTCAATCTATTAAATAAATAAAACCATACACATTTACTTTTTTTCTGCAAGCCTTCCATGGTGCTATTAAAATTTATATCTATGATATACTATAAATAATAGAATATTTGACATTAAATTTATGAACGAAAATTCAAATATGGTAATTTGGGTGTTAATATACTTTTTAGAAAAGTAAAAGAACATAATACGAAAATAATGATGGCTGGTTATAGTCATAGTACTACTGAAGTAATGTAATCAAACGTTTAAAATAAAATATAAAAAGTTTATTTAAGAATAAAGTAATAAAGGATTTATAAAGATACAAGGATGACAAAAACTTTTAGAAATAAAACAAAATTCCATTTCATTAATGTTATTTATCATGGTTTAGTGAGCTAAAAGTAAAATTCGTAGTAAAATTGCGAAAGAAAAAGTTTCATCTTAAAAAAAAACTAGAAAGGAATCCGAGAAATGCAATATGAATACTATAATAGATATATGTACAGTAAGTGATCACTTAGATTAGTATATTAATTACACTACAACGGAGTCATCAACGAATGTGCACTAATATTTCTTTTTCAGTCTTGAAATATTATTCATCTATGATGAATATGGTCAAGGAAAGGTCATGCTGGGTAGAAGATATTTTTGAATTTTTTAACTTCTCTAAGTATCTTAAATACTGGAAAAAGTGGATATATATGCATATATGTGTTACTTATAATTAATATAGGAAGAATGGTATGACCTATAATACAGGTAAAATTGAACACATGTGATGTTAAATTCAAGTTTTTATTTAAGATAACGGGATTGTTAATATCTTGTTCTGTAAAAATAGAGTACTTATGTTACACTTTTAAGCTGCATATTTGTATGTATTTTTATAAGTTGTCAAAAGTAATATGTTTTGAAAGTGGTAAACATAAATCAGCAGGAATTGCACCAAAGGTTTTCGAACAAGTAACAACAAATGCATTTAGTTGAATTACTCTGCAAATTAGATTTCATAACATATCCTTTAATTAACATTCTGTTACATTATTAATTACGCCTAAATGACTAAAATAAGGTTCCTAGATGAATAAAAGCATCGTATCGTTACCTACTGAAAAATATACTAATACATACATATAATTTAAAATGTAAAAATTCACATTATTGATCAAAATTTATCTCTAAATGAAATATCCATTGCTTTTACCGTATAGCTTTAAATTGCCACTAAGTAAATAAATATCATGAATGCCATACAACATTTATATTTGCTGCTAAATATAGCATATATACCTATATGTAATATAACGTTCAAATATCATCTTAACTTAAATGTCGACACCAAAGGTTTAGTGTGTTTTAAATCTATATTTAAAGAATACATCTATATAAATAAAGCTTTCATAAAAAAGAAATTATAATTTTATTTAATAAAACAACTTTATTAACTGAGTAACTATAATGATATTTGTAGGATAGAATAATTTACGTATATAATAAAAAATACTACTGACATTTAATAAAGCAAATATATAACATACATGAATATTTGGTGTAATAATTCCCATTATGAATTATAAAATACAGGAGTCAGTATTTTTATATAACAATTTTCCGCAATATGCTGAAACGATGTTTAGTCAAACTTTACATTTTAGAAGAGGGAATGTTTTAAAGGACAAAATAATTAAATAATAGCAGAAATTTCTTTCTGAATGTATTTTTTAAAGTTATTTGATTAATTTGCTTCATTTTATATTAACCATTTATTAAATTGACAGGAGTAGAAAAAAATTATTTCTACTAATTATGATGGACACAAATACGACAAGCAAACTTAGAAAAATATGTATATACATTTTATTAAATAACTTAATATAACTCGAGTCTTGACAACCAAATTAATTTTTCATAGCATCAAAAATTAGGTATATATATATATCTATATATTGGTGTAAACTATATTTTGGTTTATACATTTCCACTTCAAGAACAGTTTTATATTTAATATTTAAGGATATATATAAAAGCATTCAAAAAGTAAAACATTTCATGAGGCTTTAATTTAATAAACGCGCTCACGAAAAAGAACCCTGACAAAGGTATCCAATTTAATATCTATATTATGCATTTGTAGAACACTAGAAAAAATATTCTCTTCATAGAGGATCCTATAAAGCTACATATAATGGTCGATTTATTTTTGACATATTTTAGAAATAGAAATGGATTTATAATTAAAAACTAAATCAGTGTAAGGAAAGGTTCAACGTTAACCAAAAAATTTATAAGATAAATTTATTTTTAGAAAATACACTATCTACAATATCTAGACTATCTAGAATTAACAATGAACGATAGAAAACTTTTCCAAAAAGGATACCAATGTACGAGATTCAATATTTTTAGTTTCTAGATGAATGAAATATATCCTAATACGTATATAAAAAAGATCTTTCGAATTGTGTTTAAATAATCAAGTGAATTGACAATTTGGAAATATTCATTGATTAATTGTATCACCAAGAAATATAATAAAGTGGATTTGTCTATACTAAAAATGAAAAAGAATGTACATCACAGTTATTTCAAATAATAAAAATAATGTATTTAATACATGTTTCCATTTTAAATAATATTATAAAAGACAATTTTATGTGTATGCTAATTAACTGAGTTTAGGATTTCTATAAAGCATGGAAATCCAATACTCAGTTGATTTACCATATA
>JAYRBW010108380.1:0-18539 GCA_036023295.1 Invenusta paracnida
AGCGAACAATGAGAGAGTGAATATTAATCACCAACTTGACCAATAAGAGAGTGAGTATTAATCGCTTACTGAAAAAACGCATTCAGATAATGTTATTTAAATAGTGATGGAATGAAATATTGATCGCTACTACTGCGGAGAGACTTTTGGGACACACTGTAGTATTAATATATTCGAATTAAAACAAGTTTTGTGGATAAGTTGAAATTCAACAATACATAGCGAATAAATATAAAAAATATGTTTCGTATTTTCCTATATAGGTAAGGTAATAAATAAAGTTATGGAATTATTGGACGTTTCGTATCTTCGTCAGTAATAAAACTGCAAAAAATATAAACATATTTTATTTCTTGTATACAAGAAAAAATAACACTCAAATTACATAATAGATACAATTGTGCAGTGCAAGTTCAGTTTAACCTAAAATAAAAGCAGACGAGGTAAAAGAGACGATCCGCAACAGTCAGGATTGTAGCCACTCCCTTCTCGGGGAACCCTGGAATGTCACCTTTTACACTGAAAAGCATGAGCTCACACATTTTACATTTAAAAGAATGAGCTCATCACCTTTTACATTGAAAAGAATGAGCTAATCACCTTTTACATTGAAAAGAATGAGCTCATCACCTTTTGCATTGAAAAGAATGAGCTCATTACCTTTTACATTGAAAAGAATGAGCTAATCACCTTTTACATTGAAAAGAATGAGCTCATTACCTTTTGCATTGAAAAGAATGAGCTCATTACCTTTTGCATTGAAAAGAATGAGCTAATCACCTTTTACATTGAAAAGAATGAGCACATTACCTTTTGCATTGAAAAGAATGAGCTCATTACCTTTTGCATTGAAAAGAATGAGCTAATCACCTTTTGCATTGAAAAGAATGAGCTCACATTACCTTTTGCATTGAAAAGCATGAGTAAAAAAATAAATACGATTTTATGATTTAAATTTTTTTTAATTACTAGATTAGTTCACAAAAAACATTTCACTTTATTATGACTTTATTATTTTTATTTATAATTTTTTTAAAGAATATCACCGCATATATGTATACAAGTTTTTGTGAGTTGGATAATTTAAAGAGAGTTCTTTAAATAAATAGTATTTATTTATAGATATTATATAAGATTATTTCATTATCAAATGATTCCCTTATATAAAAATCTTTTGAAAGCTATTGTAAATAAAGACAATTATTTTATTAAAACTAATTTAATAAAATTTTAATTTTCTAGTAAAGCACTATCTATTGAAATACTTTGAAAATATTTGCATCATGCCTGTAATTAGAAATTTTATAACAATAACGTAAACAACATACATATATCATTTATCTATATTACTGTCTACATTGGAATATGTTCAAAAATATCTAGAAATATCCTTATATCATATTATGTATAAAAACATAAAATCATGTTCAAAGTTATAAAACAAATAACGTTGACTCGTAATGCTAATGTCTTCCAATATTTTAGACAGAATTTTTAATAAAAACCGATAAAACTATTTTTCAGTATATACATCAGTTAAAAAAATATTGTATATTGTTTTTTAATTACGTACTGTATTATCGTACTTACAAGTTTTTATAAGTAAGAGAGATACTTCATAATTATTAAAGATCCTGATCATTCACAACTCTATAATTGTATTGACTCTACTTCGTAAGTGTATCATAAAAAGAGTGACACATTTATGAGGATTCAGGTAAAATTTATTTTAACATGTTGCTCTCAATTGAAGATAAAATTGATTATTATGTAATTATTTACAAGTTGAAAAAAGTAGATAAGGTAGTAAAAAATTATGATTATAAATTTTAAAATGCTAACAATTCAAAATACATTTAATGTAAGGGTCTAAGGAAATTGATTAAAATCAATAGCTTATTTTACTTTAAAGCGACAAAGTAATTTTTAGAACGAGCTTAATATTTTTTATGGAAAAGGTGACAAGCTGTAAATATTCAATGTAAGGTGACGAGTGCATTATTTTTAAAGTAAATGGTGACGAGCTCATGCTTTTCAATGTAAAAGGTGACTAGCTCATGCTTTTCAGTGGAAAAGGTGACTAGCTCATGCTTTTCAGTGTAAACAGTGACGAGTTTATCATTTATGGAGTGAAAATGTCGAAAAAATCACCTTTTTGTTACTGAGCCGCTATGGCCGCCATACACGCAGACGCTATTTTGCTTGTTTCGCGCACACTTGTGTGCTTGTGTCCCCGCCCCGGCTTACGTGCGAATTTTTTTGCTTCTGTCTGCCTTGTATTTGAGGACCCAGAATTCCGGTATACGTGAAAAAGCCTCCGAAAAGATGCCGTGAGCAGTTGCAGTTACCTCAAAATGTAAAATCGTTAGTTTTTACCAACTCCACTCATAAAGCGGGTTGGCAACCCAAACACAACGTTCCTCGATGTTATGTACGACCAACTTCTTTTCAAACTACAGCAAAAAAGGTAACAGGAAAGGTATGTTCGAGAATCAAAGCCCTCTCCGCCTCTATATCGGAAAACTAGGGCAGAAACAAGGTATCGATGAAGAGTATCTAATTCATATTCTACCGAAGCATACTAGACTACTACAGCACCGTATAGCAGCCTTGGCTGGCTGCTTCCTTCTAAACTACAGATCCTCAAAGGAGCCCTGAATAAGACCCTCAGAATTATCAATGGCCCGTGGTGATGTAGCTATTGTCTCATTCTTCGAGCAGGCATTCGATAGGATTGTCTTGAAGTTGGCCTGTGATCAAAAACTTGATTCTGGGCCCTATTCAGCTTGTCGTGGCACGTGTTTAGATAGATCCTTGAAATTTGGTATGTAAATAAGTATGATCGTGTCTGATGCACATGTGCTAGAATTGTGTCTAACTTGTGCCTAACTTTACTTATTTTACATAATATGTATCTAACTTTACCACGTGACATTCGTCTATTATCATGTTTATTTTATTTCACAATCGATATCTCCTATTCGTATAAATTCGCTTTATTTTTATGTCCGAAATGTATACAACTCGTTCATTTTATCTAGTGTATATTCCAATTGATATCTCCTATTTATCTCTAGTACTATTATATATTTATAAATCTATAAAATTCTATTATTATGTATTTATTATTCTGAATTTCGGTGTCCAAAATTATAAAAAAATACAGATATGTTTGTTTAAACTGGAATCTTCTAAAGAAAAAAAAAATTGTCATAAAAGTTGTGGAACATAATAATATGAAAAGTCCGAGGGCCTCATGTCGCTGCGTTTTTATTTTAAAACGCCAGTAAAATAAAAGAGCGCGGGTTGATTCGCCCCCCCTCCCGGGTAGGATAAGGTTAAAAGAGGCAATGTTTTTTTCTTTGCTGAGTATCATCTTTTACGTTCATTTTATTATGTTGTCGAGGCTGCATTAGACTATGGGGGCTGCTGCGCCATTGTTTTAGTGACATCCTCGAAAAAGGTGTTCACATCGGGTCCTACCACGCTGACTAGCTTGTGGCGCCAGGACTGAACCATGTGACAGTACCTATCGAATAGGACATGAGAGACAGTTTTTTTAAACATTTTGTTGGACTATCGTTTGTTATGGAGGAAGCTACGAAGCTAGCGGAGGATTTGTTTTGAGATTTGTGCATCGAAAGTATCAGATTTTACCACCAAACTCTTCCTATAGGCTTTGGATCAAAGGGTTAAGAACACAGCCTCTTCAAACCGATGTCTCCCAACCGTGGCTACCTCATCTCACGGGTCTGGCCAGGAGCGGCCGTATACTCCCTACTCCTGTTGTTGTGTATTCTTTTACTATGTATTTGAAATATTTGAGTGAACTTCTACTATACAACGTTATCGATTATGTAATCTGAGTTTTGATCTTTTCTGTATATAAGCTAAAATTTTTTCATATTTTGCAGTTTTATTACTGATGAAGATTATGAAAGGTGTAATAATTCTAACATTTCTTATCTGAATGGTGATATACGCAACATTCTTATTATAAGTTTATTAGACGTTTTTAATGATATTTTATTTTTCATCATTACAAAAGTAATTACAATATAACATTTGATCTTATGTGGTCAAAGTAATGTATCATTCTTTAGAAATACTGCCATGCCTATGAAATAATTTAATAGTTCTTCTGAAAAGCATACTACAAGTAGAAACTGAAATAACGTAATATTTGAGGTTCAACTAATATTAAATTGGAAGAAATAACCGGAAATTACAAAAATCTAATTCCATGTCATACATATTTATCAGTCTGACTAAAACTAGTTGAAAACACGCGACTTTCTCATTCTTTGTAATAAACCAATGGCATTTAATAAGTTGTATTGTACGCATCTTGAGAAGCCAAAATTAATAATAGACTTATTAACTTAATTCAACTGAATTTCGTTAGTCCTCTGAGTTCCTCTGTAAATTTTGTAAACATTATTTTTTATCCTTTATACGTATTACAAATTTTACATAAAATTGCTTTGAAAATTAGTAATGCTATCCATGCAGGAGCTGGGCTTAAAGAGATTTTTGCTTGGATTATATGAATAAATGGTGCAAAATTAGCTTCCGTGACTTTCTAGATTAATTTTTTAAACATTTAGCACTAGTCTCAAGTGTGCACTAAAAAGAGTGATCCCCTGACCACACCCTAAAATGCGCCTTTTTGCCAAAAATAACTACTCTTTAAATGATCTTTGATTTTAGTATCGATCTTCCATCTTCGTATAATATCAATTATTCTAGCTGTGCTAATCTTATAACGTAATTGGCTGGCACACTATACTTGTTCAGTTATGTATTAATGTATTATTGTGTTCACTGCTTATTGTTGATTACTGCCAAATGTAATATTGTGATAAGAATTGGTAAAAATATTCATATGCAATATTCATATATGCAATAAATTTCTTTGTTTTTATTTATTTTTATGAGTTTATTTTTATATAAAAATATGTCTTACTCGAAATTGTTGAAATTTTGTGATTTAGATAATGATTTTTTTATATAATATGAAAATATTCAATTTTTTCAGTAGAATTTGTTACAATTTTTGTTTAACTACATGCGAAGTTTTAAAGCTCGATTGGGAACTTTAAATATTCTAAGGAAATCCTAATTAGTTCTCCTAAATTTTTGTTAATATTTGTCCACCTGGACAACTATTTTCGAAATGAATGTTTAAAAAAAATTATAATTAGTTTGTATTTCATTACATTAAATGTGTTGGGATATTTATTTGTGGTCTGTATATCGTCAACATATACTACTTACAGTTTCTGCAATAAAATATTGCTGTAAATATTAGAAAATATATATCTGTTCATTTTAAGGTAGTATTAAGCTAGTTGGACTTTTAATTTACTGGGTGGATAATAAAAGATATTTAAAAAAATAATCTTTATATAGATAAAACATTTATTTATTTATTATTGGTCACTTTCAATAAATTATATTAAGTAACATACGTAACTTTATCAGATCTGATCACTCGTTTCCACCTTGATTTGTTTATTCGACATAACCGGAACGGAAACTAGTTGACGTGAAATTACGATATTCTTTCATATATAATCAATGCGTCATCTCGCTTTCCTTTAATTTTATTTCTTATGTTAACTTACTCAAATTACTTGATTTATCTCATGTGATTCTGTAACTAAAAAGAAGTATTTGAATAGTGTTTGTTTAGCTTTTATAGAAGGCGTGTTATTTCATACTAGATGAACTTGCATTAACTAATACACATTTTTGAATATTAAGAATATTAATAATGAAATGAATATAAAAATAGTTGTGCTATAGTGTAATACGTACTCATGTAACATATTTATAATTGTTCTATAGTAAATATCAATGAAACATTCAACTACAATTATTAAATTTGCATCGTATTTGATTTGAATTGTTAACAAATTGTGAACAAAAATCAGTTACTTTAAGTTAGTGCAACTAACTAAGCTGTTTCCTGTCTAGAATTCGAAATGCATTCGAAATTTGAAAGTAATGATTAATAGAAATATTGTTTTATGTATTGAACATTGAATTATAAAATTTTATTTTTATTTGATTTGTTGTAATAAATAATATCGTGTTTAATTATTATCTTCAAAAAAATATTTTTCGTCCAATACAATTTTAATACTAAACAAATAATATATATATAATTAAATACATTAATATAGATACTAGTTTGTATTTACTTATTCATTTTTAATCCATGAAATATGTTTTAATTATTCGATCATATTAAAATTTATTACTAGACTTGACACATTGCAAAATACATAGGATTTTATGATGAGATGAACGTGAGAGAAATAATATTCTAATAAACATATCTGAAATAGTTTTATTTGCACTACTACCTATAATATTTTTTGACATTCCATTACAGGTACAATAGCTGATGTTTCAGTGAGCAGTAACGGAGAACTTTGCTCTACGATTGCCGAAGATAAAACAATGAAAGTCTTTGACGTTATCAACTTTGGTACGCTAATGTTTTTACCATGATTTCCTACATTTCTGTTACCTCGTGCCATTGTTCCAACTTATGCATGTGTCTATGATTGCTTTTAATTGGATGATTGAAGCGATGTTACCTGATATTGTATATTTCATAATTATTTCGGTAACACTTCTTATAAGGAATATTCTTGATATATTGTTATTGTAGCTCAAAAGTTATATTATTGAATATTACGAAAATACACAATTGTTGATATATTGATAACAATTTATAATCAACAATACTCATTACCTTTTTCGCTCTTTCGACAGTAATTCAATCAATTATACTGATTGTTATGGAATTCGTGTTTAATCGTAAATTTAAATGTATAATGTTTTTTAACAGGCAGTTATTTATTCATCGGTATTACTATTACATATATACATCTCTTGTATTAATAGCTTACTCCAAGATATGCTTCATTACAAAATCTTAAGAGCTGTATAATAATAATAATTATTATTTATTTCCAGGGTATTAAAAAAAATATCGGTGCAAATTATATATAAGAAATATATATCAGGTTGAGTACAAGGAAAAAGTGAAAATAATAAAACCCTGAGGAAAACTTGAAGCATCCATTAATTGGATGATCGAGCTAGTTACCTTTTACATGATAGGTATACAGTTTTAAATAAAAATTATGAATAAGGCGCTAACTAATAACACGAAATATAAAAACATACCTACATAACAAAGTTACAAAGGGTGTATCTATACACTTCTAATTGTATGCATATACTTTTGAAATTGAAGGTTGGTTATAAGCTCATGACTGTTAATTTATTATGGATGCTTGAATGAGAATAAAAGTACAGCTTTCAGTAGTGATTTACAAAAATAATATAGTCTATAGTATAATATATACAGTAACAATTATTACATTGTGTTGTTACAAATACTTTGTTTGCTCCTTCATAAAATATGTAAACGTACAAGTTAAGATGATAAAAGATGAGATAGTAAGTTAAAATATAGAATTTTCAACATATAACAAAATTATTTATATAAATGTTTAAAATTATGAAAAACAGGCCAATAGAATAGGGATGTTAAAAAATCATATTAAAGAAATTATGTAAACTTTATGGTGTCTCACCGGTGACTTGAAAAAAAAACTGAATTAAACTTAGGGAGTAGTGTAGGTGCATGAATAGTATGGTAAGATTATGAATGTGTTAAAGATCTCTTTAACACGTTTTGTTATTTGATCCTTAATCCATTGTATTGTAATATATCTTCAATACATAGTGTCTCCATCTAAGTAGCACGTACTATTATTATTACGCCTCCTATATACTTACTGAGTGCTTAGTTAGTGGGTTGGATATTCTAGAAATTACCATTATAGTCAGCACAATAGTGTTAACAAAATAAACAAATGTCAGCACTATTTCTATTTAATATGCAATTTATATACTATAATATGCTATACTAGTAAACAGAATATTCTTGCCCGAATTAAACACTAAACACACTATACCTATTCTATACTACTTGAGTCAAGGATTCCTATATAGTAACTTTAGTTTAGTTTGTAGTCATTATACGTAGGAATGTATACTGTACATTTTATATAGGAATCCTTCATTGTGTATACAATGTATATTACGAAAAATGCTGATGAAATAAACGCATGAATTAGCAACAGAAAGTCGTATATATTTTTGTATATTATATAGTAGGTAGCATAATAGTAGTAAGGACGATTATGATCGGGTAGTGAACATATGCATAATGCTAAAAATAGTTTCATTCCTCTTATAGATTGATTTAGAACGCGCATATGCCTAGTATGTACCTACTAACATATCAGATCGTTCCCTCAATGACATTGTAACACATTATTATTCAGTATTTCATCATCAGTACATCTTTCCCTAAAGTTATAGATTATGCTTATAAATACTTAGTTTTCTTCACATGCGGAATAACAAACTTTCTATGGAATCTGTTAGGATGAATAAGAAACATATTATAGAAGAATTGTAAAGAATAAATTATGACGCTTTCAACAAATACTGAGGCTACAATTCTGAAAGAATTCATAAATTAAAGTTTTATTATGTTTTATATCTTTATATAGGGAAACAAATTATATCATTTTATGGATTGGAAAACATTTTATTAGATAATAAACATAATATATTTATATCAATTATACTTTATAAGACGTAAAAAGAGATATTGTAATACCTATAATAATAATAATATGTATATTTTTGTAAAGCGCCACCTATTGCAAACAATGTCTTCAGCGCTACAAGTGGAAAATCATAAATCTTAATTCACAATGAAAGTAATAAATATTGACTAATAATAAATAAACAATGACCATTTTGCGTAAAATAAAAATGGTTTAAAATATTTGTTGTAACAAATACTTGGAACATTTTAAATAAGAACTCATTGGGCAAGTTTATATAAATAAATTACACCCTAGATATCACGTTCAAATAAAAAATAAAATAATCAGAAATTATAAGATAAATTTTATAAGATAAATGTACTTGTAATAAATCAAATAAAGTCATACATACATATATTATTATATGCCTAGAAAAGTTACTAGATACACTTTTAAGAGAAAAATTCCATTTTTATATTTACAGTAAACATGCTCGCATCAAATATGTACTTTTTGAAAACAAAATATGTAAAATAATACTTAAAACCAACGCTCGTATATTTTATTATTTCAGTAACCAAAGGAAAAAAAAGTAACTACATAAATGTATTTAATTATATTCACGAAAAAACTATCAAATATCCTAATAGTGTGACACTAAAAGTGCTGGTGCAATACGAGGATAGATATATAAGGTGTAATTTTAGATCGTATCAAATTAACTATAAAACCGCATAACACACGGTAAGGTCGAGGTTATTGTTGACACCAAAACAAAACGTCCAAACAATTGTTAATACAATGTACATAGGTTATGTATTACATACATGGGAACCCCAGTGCTTCAAATATGACAAGAATAAATATCGAACTTGAAGGACTAGATTACTGAGGCTACATTTAACCTTTCTCTCTCAGGTAACTATTATCTATATTCTATAATAAGCATTTATGTTATACTAAGTTCGTAAACACGACGCTATGGCATCCTAGTACGTGTATTCGTAAATCATATATATATATTTAGAACCCAACACGGGTGGGTATATAGAGCTACATATATGTATATAACACAAAAATGGTTTGTATGTAATTCAACACCATAGGTACATTTTATTTAAGTTTATAAATTCACTGACCACTTATTTAGAATATGTATGAAAGCATTACATATAACATAATAAATGTACATGTACCAATTTGTATGCTAATATCATTATTTTAGCTTAACTGAACTACCAGCTCTGTCGAACAATGTTTTGATATAGTAAGTGGGTCATCGAGTATGACCTTAAATGGTAAATGAAAGAAAAACATTCAACTTATAATGTATATATCTATATATATATGTACATATTATATGTATAAGTATATCTGTTTGCATTTTGACAGTATGCATGTTAACTGGTCCCTTAACTTTTATAGCGACGCATATCATATTTACGCAGCATGAATATTTATAATATTGTATCGATAATTCATAAAACAGGCTTTAAGTATACAGAGTTACCGAGAACATATTTCAATCTCATTAGCTTGGGAAATGTCATCTTTTTAAACAAAACACTGGAAACTTATAAATTAATTCACTAATAATAATAGTTACTATATTTTTATATTATATAGTTTTACTTGCCGCAGATGAAGACTTTTATTTATTTCGAATGAATTTGCTAGCTTACATATATTTACTTATATTTACATATATACTTACTTATATTTTTAATAATATTAATATACACTAATAATTGTCTAATTATATTACAATCTATGCTTCTTTGTGGTTTCCATGTAAGACATTAATTTAAATATTATTTAATAGTGAAACTACTTTAAAACATTTTTAAAGTTTACATATTAATATATTCCTTAATAAGAAAATGTCAACAATAGGAAACGTCTGCAGTAGAAAATAAGTGGATATAATACAAATTTAAGTGAAATTCGTGATATTTGATTTATATCATAAATACTATATATACACATAGTATACCTAAAACAATAAATGCATAAAACAATATTAAAATTAGATAAATTTAAATACATAATGCATAACATAAAAATGTGAATATGTTATTGTAAAATTAAGATAAACCTGCAAAACTTATAATGAAAATATATATTTTAATTGTGCTTCGAATTAAAACAGTCTGGATATAACTAAAAACACCAAATAAATCTTTATTCTACAATTATTTGTAGAAGTCTTTAAAAATCTATGAAACACATTTATTTATATTTATATGAAACACAATTTATGTAAATATAAAACTCATAAATGAATTTGTGAGTTTTTTTCTGTAAAAATAGCTCACGCTACAATATAATATATATATTTAGACCTGCACACCTTGCTATGTAAGCGGGGGATATATTTTGTAGACACACAAGCATATCAAAAACATGTTAAGAAATAATTTTTTTATCTATTTTTCTGTCTGCACAAAAATGTATATAGTATATATCTACATTATTCAGCATTATTGCCTTTACGTTGCATAACGTCAGTGAAATATTAATGAGAATATATAGATTATTTATTTCTTAGGGCCAAAAAAGGGGAAAATAGGAGTAAACGGACACATTTCTATAAAATAAATTTTATTAAACGAGTGAAAATTTCACAGGGACGTTTCGCCTTAACAACGCAATATTTGTCATATTACAAAATACTGTCTATATTAAACCTTTTAATGCAACTTCGAACCTATTCAGACTTTTTATCAGCATAATACAGTATGTAACATTATCTTTGTCTGCAGCATGTGTAGGTAACCATCTGAAAAGTTTAGCGTGCAAAAATGGCCAAAGTATGCGTTATACGGCATAACATAAGTTATATACATATACACCTAATAAATATGCATGCATATTACATATGAACTTAAGTGGCTGTCACATTTTTACATCAGCTGTCAATTGATCAACACTTGTAATGAAACAATATTTATATATAGAACACAATTTTAACCTACTATTTTCACATATTATTTTCTATAATGATCAATTAATATTTTCAAAATATAGACTATAAACATTAAATTCAAATATATTCTCCCAAAAGCTGGCTAAAACTGTAACAAAATGTTTCTATACTTTTTAACTGAGAATGCCACAGATTTAATACTTTGATTGCATATATGTGTGAATGAAAAATATGCCACGTTTAAGGTGAAAGCACATTTAAATTCTGCAAAAAATTTTCGATAGTTCTAATAAATAAAACTAAATTTTTACTTCTCCATTTGAATTAAAAGAAACGTTATATGTCATCTATAAATACCCACACACAGTTTATACGTAACTCAATCTTCTAAGATATATAAAAACATCATCGACACATACATTTAAAACCGTTGAGTAATATGTAACCTTGTTAGTATACACGTAATTAATATAAGTAGATTAATAGAATTTATCGGTCAAATTAAGAGTATAATGAACTAGATTCGACAATCTTAAGGTATTAGATTTCATTCTTAAACTGAACTAATTGATTAAGGTACTATAAAATACTAAGAGCTAAATCGAGGAATAGAGTTAAGGAATAGTGCGGGATTTGTTTCAAATGAATAAGAACTCATTACAAGATAATTCGTATTAATCATTTATTAAAAACTCAATGACCCCGACCAGAACCTCAATATAAACATGTATATAATATTAATATCATGTCGCGTATATATATATTGTTATAAATTAATTTAGCATAAAATGTTGAAATGTAATATACGTATAAGTTATAATATAATTGCCTTCATCCATATAAACTAGTTTATATCGAGGTTTAATATACTATAAATTGTGATTACGGAAATGTGCAATATTTTTTAAAACGAAAATATTTTAACGAAATAGTCTCATTATATTATATACAGTATGTATATTTATATAAGTATCATATAAAAAGGTGATGTGGCCGACACAGCTTGTTCACAAAGACGGCTGGTCAGTGAAAAAGTTGGCACGCGTCCATCACGGACGGACATCCTTTCACTATCTTTTCCACCACCTGAACGTAATAATCCACACAACTCGACGACAGGATATTGAGTTACGTCTTTGTCATTAAGATGGCTCGAAGATATAGTTAGTCGTCCATTGTTTGAACATTCTTCACTATATCAATCAACAAGGTGCACGCCATGTCTTACGCTAGTCTCCACAAAAACTGTTGCCAGGCACATTTTTAATTGGAAGTTTTGAGGCGTATTCATAAAATTAATTATTTAGTAATAAATATAAATCTAGAATATAATAACACTAATCTAAAAATGAAATAGTGAAAACATTTTTAACTGCGCGATTATATAACAATAAATAATATGAACTGTTAATAATATATAGTGAAATAATATGTAGTTATTTTGCATGAGATATTCCTTGTCTTGATAAAGTTTTATAATATTGTGGCTTACTATTAATACATGAATACGGCAATCTTTAACTACAAAGTAAAGAGTTAATAAATAAATTAAAACAAAAAAACAGATTAAAGCTCATGAAATAGAACAAATTAATAAATAAGTGATCTTACAAAAAAACTATATTATAAATTTTGAAAATAAAATCATAGAGTGAAACGTTCCACTTACTAACCAAAGTAAAGGTCGAGAAATTGAAGTCTCAAATAGCAACAATGAAATTGTGCAGAAAAAATAAAAGAGATCGATTCATTTAACAACAACGTATGAATATATTTTAAAATAAAAGCTGACGTGAACATTATACCACAAAGACAAAAGTAACAGGTATTAAGAAAGAAATACAGTACATAATAGACATAAATAACATAGAAATATGCACAATATTTTAATATATATAGAGCTATGCATAGAGGAGACGTTTGAATTATTGACACAAATTCTCTTTCAAGTTGCCCATGTTAGCAGAAAAACAGACATGAAAAATACACATTTTATGTACTTAGATATTGTTGATCATATTATACCGTGCATACTGAAAAATGTATAAACAAGATTACGGTTCAATAAACTACTTAATTTTAATATTAGTCAAATTTTATGTATATATACTTATATTATAATAATATTATGACATCCCCAAAGAAAACATTAACTTGATAGGTATATGTATTAGAAATGGGTTAAGATGATAAATCACCCCAATTGTATAGGAAAGTTAATGGTCGATGTGTACATCAAATAAGTGCCACGGTACATGCTAAGAGTACCTTATGACTTAATGTTGGAATATATCACAATAATAACTGCATCAATAATCAAAAAATCAAATAAAAAACTGTCAATAAAATATACATAAATACTTAAAGAATCTGTTACAAAATTGTCACCTAGACTTCGAAAAAATATAACTGTCATGACATTTAAATAAAAAATAATACATATTTATAAAAGTGCAAAACATTTCAGTTCCAAAATATAACTAGTAATATGTAACAATAATATATGTACTGTAGGTATATTTCACTAACAGTACAAAATAAATATATTAACCACAATCATATTTTATTGTACAATTGAATGATTAACATTAAATATGTTTAATTTAACATTATAGCGAAGAAAATATCTAAATATTTACACTAATAAAAAAAAAGATCAAGGGTTCATTACATAATATGTACCATTATAGTTTTAATAGTTTCAAATATAAAGGAACACTTTTCAAATAAAAGAAACTAGAATCAAATTAAGTTTAATGAGCGGATGCTAGTGAAATTGAAAACTATATTTCTATTTAACCCGCAATTTCCAAGCAATCTTGTGTATAATTTAACTATGAAAGCCATTAACCCATTCATAGCTAGTTGATATGTCCTTCTATTTATGTATATAATGTATAAACTGGCCAGGGGGCATTATACAATGAAACATTATATTCCTATAAGAGAGTAAAGAGAATAGGCGAGTGTCAGGGGGCGGACATAAATTAATTAAAGTATGGATAATGAACCAATTGAACAGATGGGATTGAACGAAGATCTGAACTTTAATGTAGTGTTGGTTCACGCATCACATTAATACAACTCTGGCTTTAAATCAGATTGTGTCCAGTTTTGTATATAACTGAGTTTCACGGTGAGCAGAGAACTATATCACGAGTAAATGTGGGCATAATTAATAGAATGTCGTTTGTGTATAGTTCGTTCTCTGTCATTATCACGAATGAAGGTCGTTTCCTTCGTATCGTTCGTTTGTTGCATCGCTGCCTTCTTCGGGAGTTCCTTTGTTTTTGGAGACACAGAGAGAGCAAGAGGAATCGAGTTCTGCGTCCGTCATTGTAGTACTTTGGAAGAACCTAAGAGAGAACAAGGGATAGAAAAGTTGCTTTGTGAGTAAATTAAACCTGCGCTCATTACGAGAACGATACACACCGCTGCTGCACTTCTCAGAAAGAGAGAGGATGAAGAGGAAGAAAGAAAAAAGTGCAGTGCCTTATCCGGCATTAGGAGCCCCAGACAGGCATGTGATATAATATATTTTCATACATATAATAATCCAGTCAACAACTTGGAATCAAGGTGGCCAGGGGAGAAAGCTGCTTTTAAAGGGGGCTTTGTTGGAAACTTCTTTAAAACAAAGGACTGCCAAATCGAGATAAATATGAGGTGCAAGGGAAGGGGGGTTGGAGAGCACTATATGAAGTAGAGAAAAACTAATCACACAGGGTTAATGGCTAGGTAGGATATAGGCTGCTGCAAAGTTACCACACTGAATTGGGAGATGACATAAGATCACAAAGACAAAGTAAAAACAATGACTGTGAGGTGTATGAAACCACCTTTGTTTACGATAATTGTAATCGGATGGTGATAATATGCACACACGGCTATTTCTAGATAGATAAAGGCCAATGCTGTTAACGCTAGGGAATATCACCAATGTCTCTACTCATTTTAAAGAAATTATGATAATATAGTTTTAAAAATACTATAAATATATGCATTAAGAAATAAAAACCAAAACAAGTTTACTGTCTCAATGTAAAATCTAATCAGCTTAAGTAACTGAAACTGTCTATACTATATTGATTAATAGACGGTTCAACATCCATTATTTAGTTTAGATCAACAATCGACGACACAAAAGTGTGTTATAATTTAGCATCATGCCTAAATACAGTGCAAAGTTTAGCCGGGCGCAGAAATTGGGAGGGGAATAAGGCTCTTGTTTAGTTGATCGTTAAACAATCCAATAAGTGTATCAATGAGGGATCGAAGTTGCGATTGATATCATAATATACTGTATACTGGTTACTGGACTATATTAGTCGTTGTACTTTATAATTTACATGTTAAGGTGCTGAAGTAGTATCTAAAAGTTGCAAAAATCGTTCAAATAACATTAAGATATGCCCAATTTTTAAATGTCTGCGACTGAAAATGCACATTTACTACTATTTATGTACACAATACTCCTTGTAACATATTACATCTTAAAAAATAGAAATATTTTAAAACTATGTATTTTAAACTTGCTCACAGTTAATTATAGTGCGCATAAAAATCTAGATATGGAAATAATTTTGGCATTTGAATAAGACACCTTTTGAAAATCTATAATAATTAAAAGATATTAAAAATGTATATAAAAGTAATTTTAACCTGTGTGGATATAACTACATTTCTTGTTAACTTTCAATAACCTAATATGTTTTCATGGATTAAACATGATAAGGTTCTAGATAGCGAATAAAATTTCCATAAAAGGCATGTCAATCAAGTCCTGGAATAATGCTATCTGTATTATTTTCTGATTGAGACATTTCTTGTTTTGACAAAATGTCAATGTCAGAAATAAAATATACAGTTACATATTACATAAACAGCCCAATTTATAAAAACCAGTTGAGTTAGGTGTCTGGCAAAACTTCTTTCACAACATATTATAGCTTATCAAATTATGACAAAAAATGAAATAAAAAAAGAGTTGCAAAATAAGTGCTCATTATGCCTACGAAATATTGCAAAACTGCACGATTATATATCAAATATTTGAGTGACATTTTATTTAAGTTTCTATGTAAATCACGATAATAGCCTGGGTACAGTGTCATCCTTCGTATAATATACTTCGTCTTAACATGGAACATTGCAAATAAGAATTTATTTATTATATAAGTACTTATAGACATATTTTACTAATTCTTTTCTTCAAACAAAATAAAAGGACAACAGCTTAGACTGTAAACATGTGTATATTATACTTGTATATATAAATTAATAGGAATTATATTACACACACTTTTCGTAAGTTAACTTATACTGCATATTATATGGTATAGTTGTATGGGGTGACATCTGAAAATATAGCAAAGCAAATAAACTGTTCATTTATAGTATAACAAGTACATATTTCAGTACTCGACGAACCCGAGCAATGTATTAGGTATACGACCACAAAATAATTACAAGTGTATAATATATATATATACAGAGAGCAGATGTGCCGAGTGTATTAAGTTCAAATCGATGCTAGTGACTGTTGAAAGATGTCTGTTAATTGGAAGGAATGAGTAGTATATGATGGCCAAATGTAAAATATGCATATTATACCTATATGCTGCATTAGTTTACACTCAAAACATACTGTCATAAAATGCACAGAAAAAAAACAACAGTAATACATAGTATACTATCGTATTTATACAAGCATCTTACTTGATTCGCTATACAATCAATATAACATGTACATATGCATATGTTTATTATAAGAGCCTATGCAGCTTGAAAGTATGTGGTTAAAACCCTGTTAGGTCTCCCATACCTTGATCCTCCATATGGATTTTGGAAACCAAGTTGCTGATACAAGCAACCTGTTTCTTTTATAAGACATCTTTAAAAATGAAATTTGCAAGGGATTACAAATGGCATGGTATCAGAAAATATGATATAATTCAAGTTACGTAAATAGTTTATGCGATTTTCGACATATTAGATAGGTATAAATGCAGTCTATATTATATAATATGTTGTTGCATATTACATGCTACAGTGAAACACGGTACAATACAAAATTACAATGTATAAATAAGTGTCACGAAGATAAGGTGCAGAAGACATCTTCGCTATATATAAGACAGATGTACATGCCGCGCTAAGGGGAACACTAAAGACTATATTATACACAAATTCAAAGCAACATTACATCCATTATCTTTAAAACTGATATTTAAAAATTGTCAAAGGTTCTTAAATTAAAACCTTCTTGTTACACGTTTTATATATATATTTAATATTAGCGTATTACTTAAGGTTGTGTAAGGGTAAACTTTTAAACGTTTTAAAATATATTTCTGTAAACTCTACATACTTATTATCTACAACAGTATTATACAATACCAGAGCATTGGTAAAAAGTAATAGCAAACGTTTTATATAACCTCAATAATAATAATTATAATAAATTATAAACTAGATATATTTAAGATAATATGCATTAATAAATCTGACGTTTAAATTACAAAAATAATATTTTATTAGAATAAGACAAAACAACAATACAGTACAAAAAAGTGACATATATTATCAGTGTAGTGGTAAACCGCAATAGCAAACAATTAAAATACGATTTATATATATATGTATAATATAAGAAGGACAAAAGACGTAATATATAATTAATAAGCTTGGTATATATTTCGGCTTCTAACCGAAGCCATTCTCAACCAAATGTACACTAAATCTTATACAAGCAATAGCAGCAGATATACTGACTGCTGTCAACTGCTGTAAGCACCCGGATTAAACCTATTGTCCAATCAGAGACAGACTCCTAATGAAAAGTTAGAACACAACTGTGGTAAACGATGCGAGAGAGGAGAGGGTATTGATAGATAGATAGAGTTCATCAGGCCGCAACACGGTCTCTTGTGACCCTTTTGACAAAAGTTCTCCAATGTACACGGTTT
>JAYRBW010108391.1:0-18536 GCA_036023295.1 Invenusta paracnida
TATCCTATATTACCTACTACATAGTTCGCTTAGCTTTACTAGCTAACGACCTATTGCCATAGGTCTAGATACAGAATATGTATTTTAAGAAAAAAATAAAGCCAGATTATTCAAAGAAATTTATTATGCAAAACAATGGAAAACTATTTTAATATATCAGACAGACCAAAATAATAAAGAAATATATATATAGAAAGTAAATAGTGAAAATTGGTTATATATATACCTACGTAAGGTGAAACAACTGTAATACAGAAAAACAAGCAATGTTTATAACATATCAAGAACATTTATACTTAGAATAATAATAATTAAAATGGAGATGCAAAGTGCGTGCCGCATATAAATAAACGAATTCCATCTTAATTTGGTAGCTTCGATGTTATTAGCCAGGCAAATAACATGTATATGATAATAATATTTGAAGATTCAATAAATCAGTCGTGCAATCTATATATTAATGTAACCACGGAGGCATGGATGGGTGTTAAAGTGGGTTAGATGGAAATCGTGGTAGATAAACGAACTAAGTTTTATGCGTATTGTTGAAGTATAATCTTAGTCTGTATAAATATATGATGGAGTACAACAATATAGACTCTGTATAGATATATACAAAATATGTAGCTGTCTGATGTCAAAATTCGCCCTATTTCAGTAAGTTTTGTTACAAATTGGTGACAAGCAGCAAGGGAGGCAGGCATGAGAAGACCTGTGACGTAATGATAAGAAATTAAGAATCCTCTTGTGTCATCTGAAGGAGAGCATTGATTGTAGCCTCTTTGTCTCCACCCTTCTCTTCCATAACCGAGCGGACAACTATTTCTTCGACTGTGGGGAACATCTCCGCCACCGCTTGGATGTCCTCTTGTGTGATCTCTGGTGGCTGATGGTGGTGTCGACGGCCATGTCCCGGTGTTCCACCTCCACCGGGAATGTTGGGAGGGAGAACTGTTACTGGGTGTTGCGGCTGTTGATGAAAGGCTGAATGCACAAATAGAGAAATGGAAAATCAATAAAATGTATTATTATAAAGAAAAAGAGTATTCCAACACTTGGTACACTGAATGGTCGCTAACGAAACTATATGAACTACTTAATGTGAGACGATGCAATACCGAAATAAAATATGTGCCGCTTGTAATATGAGCATACCATATTAGTTTGATTATTGTCTGATAAATTAGTGCTTTATAATAATTATTCCTTCTAATGTATTCTTTTTCATAACTGAGTAAGCTTGTGAAATTTATCTTTACCAGTTCTAGCCTGCTTATAGCGAATAATTATTTTGCTAATTATTGAAACATACAGCATTAAATTGTTATTATTTTATTTTAATAAGTATTCAATAACAACAAGCAACAATTCATAACAATTATATAATATTTGACCCACATTGTAGTATTATTGAGTATAAAATGAATATAAATCAGAAAATGTCTTGTTCTACTGTGATTTTATTACTAAATTTTCATCATCACATATTTCATCAGAGAATATATTAGGTATACATTTTTTTACATTAATATAAGAGCGAGACAAAAAAAAGGAATGTTGATTTATGTTTATGAATAAGATATAAAATTAAGGCAATTAATAATTATAGACAAACTAGATAAACTATAACATTTATCTCTGACATAATCAATAATTATCTTGTTGATGCTTCTATTCTTCTAAATCACCTTAATAGCATGTGCGATAAGATAAAATTTACGATGAAGCTAAAGAGGGTATAATAGTGTTCCTTGACTTGTGGATACATAAACATAACAAAAGTGTTTACTAAAAGCACTAATACTCAATTGCTTACATACTTTAAATCTGCATACCGCTTAAGAATAAGATTTCTGTCATTATAACCTTGTTTAACAGAGCAATATACATATTCCACCAATTGGGGTCTCTTTATTGAAGAAGTGCAAAGGTTAAAAACCTTATTTACCAAAAATGCTTATCCTAAAAATCTTTTGGACTCTGTGATAGGAAAATTCATTGATTTTAAATTTAATTCTAGTAGTACAAGTAGTAAAAAAGTTGAAAATAATAAAATAATGCTACCTCTAAAGTTTAGAGGTCTTCAAACAGCTTACTTTGCTAAGCAACTAGCTAGGCTTAATTCAAGAATACGTGTTATTTTCATAACTGTTAAAAGTAAAAACATCTTAGCGTTACCAAAATATATTTGTACAGATGTACATAAATCTAATGTTACTTGCCCTAAGTGCACATGTGAGTACATTGGTAGAACAAAAAAAAAATTCGCATAGTCGGGTTATAGAACATAAGCGCAATGAATTAGGTACGCATTTTAGTCAATGTAATAAAAACACCTCATTCAGCGACTGTTTTAAAGTTCTAGAAACTTCTCCGTATTACTATGATTTATGTTCTTTAGAGCTTTTGTATATTTGGTATCACTAACCACAACTTAACATTTAATTGGGTAAAACATTTTATATTGGTACTACTATATTCACATTAAAGGTATTTAATTTGTTACGTAACTTACTTCAATGAAATTTTGGTTACATAATACATTCAGTTAATCTACTTTATATCTAGTATTTCGATAACTTATTGCTTGAAAATGGTAGCTTATGTGCCGAAACCGGTAGCAATTGTGAATATATAAATGACTTTATTGCCGAAAAAGTGGTTGTTTTATTTATTAGACAATTAATTGTTGCATGATCAAAAAGGCTGACGCATTTTATATAAAACATTGAAGTTTATTCCTGTAAGACGAAAATATTTCCCAAACTCTTCATTGATAAAATTGTCAATGATAGTACAAAAATCTTCATCTGTATTTTTTTAGTCATAATATTTAGATATTAGCATTTCCAAATCATCTTTAAAAGTGATGATTGCATTTTTATCATACCAAACATCAGGAGGGGGGACATAACAAATGCTGTCTACAAAATAAATAAATATTAAATTATATGACATTTACAAACGATGGCATCATAATAAAATAGCGATAAATAAATAAACAGATAATATCTACTTATTTTTTAAAGTATGTCAAGGTTAACAAGTTTCATCAAATAAAATTACTTGAAATAACGAACAAAAAATTAGTCAATTTATTCTAAACAAAGAAATGCGCCCTCAATTTCACAAAAAATAAGTCAATTTTACAACTAGAAAAGGGTTCTATATTAGTGTGAACAATAGTATACTTCATCCATTTTCTGATGAAATTTATGGACGGTGAAATATTAACAATAACATCACAGTACGTAGCACAATGTCTTGTTTTCTGAAAGTAACTAACCTAATTGAACGTAAAAAAGTATTCGGCTTGAGTATTAAAATGCGTACATAGTATATAGTAAAACGTATTGTTTTAGTCACAATTCGATTAAATTAACGTGATTATGACAGTAACTTCGTCTAGTATCATCATGCCATATTATTATGAAGACTTGAAATGTGTTAAAACGGTCTACTGTGAGTTAAACCATAGGTACATACATATATGTCGATTAAACCCCAGACATGAGCATTGGAAAATAATGATCAGAGTTTACCTACTCAGTTGATTACGTAGTAAGCCATTAATTTTCAGCTTCTTAGGATCATACATTTCTACTGTTTTCAAACACAAATAATCAAATAAAATACATGCAGATATTAGACACAAAAAGATAGCGAGTTTCGAGGAATATCGTGATAGAATGGTTATATATTAATACTAAGCGGGTTCCACTGCACAGACATATTAAAATACACCAATTAACTAGTAATTCATTTTAAAATATAATTAATATGAATAATAATTATAGTATATATAATCTTATCAGTTTTACCAACTTTTACAGATTGAATAGAAGCGAATTGGTTGTTGCAAAAAACAAATACAGATAAAGTTGATATTTAAGTCCTTTAAAAATAATACTAAATATCAACATCGCTAATTTAATTTATAAAACATATATTCAACTCTGAGTCAGTTTACCATATTTAAATACCAAAAAAGGAAGAAAAACAAATAATAAATATAAATACATTTTAATTCACAACGCGTTTCAAGACAGAGCTGTCTCCTCTTCAGGTCCAATAGATTGTAGGTTTGATATTCTTATACTAAATTCCCCAAAAGTGAATAACGAATTTACAAGAAATAAGAGTACAAAGGTTAACAGCAGAGATGTGTATTATACTCTGTCAGCTGCAGCAGTGAATTAAAGTAAACATACAACGTTAATACAACAGGCAAGACAATAGTTAATCATTCTAACATTAACATCGATTAACTAAATGACAGAAATAATGGAAGTATATGACGCAACTACCAAGTAACCACAGAGCTCCCCCCCCCTCCAGTGCCAGACGCCCAAAAATTTAGTTGGTAGGTATAATGATTCTGCCTGCACTAGATACATAAACGTCTGGCACGTCGCCAATAAAAGTCGGTTTAAGACGATTGATAGAAACAGTGTCATGACGAGTATTAAAATCTACAGTAAAAAGCTTGATTTTACGACTGATCACTCGAAAAAGTCCATTATTAGGTTTCTGAAGAGGTGTACGATGAGCGTCATGCATGACGAAAACATATGTGTCTTCCTAAAGACCTTTAGGTATGTGAAAGGACTGCTGACCTTGAAAATAAGTTGGAGCAGGTTGAGTTGATGAATATATTTTGTTATTTTTCTAACAAAAGTAGAAGGATCATCATTTCCAGTAGAGGGTGTAAAAATTCTACTCTGAGGTGCAGTGTAAAACCATAGACTCTACCGCTGATAAACCAATGTCTACCTTTAAAGCTGTATGCATACCAAGCAAAACCAAAGGGAGTTGATCATTCCAGTTGTTATCGATAAGCTGAGCTTTTAATGTCGCTTTGAGTTGGCGATGCATCCTTTCAACCAGTCCATTAGTTTGAGCGTGATAACTGACTGCACGGACAGGTTGTATACCAAAAAACAACAGTAGTTTAGTCCATAGATCCGATGTAAACTGTGGGCCATGGTCAGATGTAATCCACGCAGGAACACCAAACTTCAAAATCCAACCTGAGAGAAGAACACGAGTGCAAGATTCAGCATTGACAAAATCAGCCATGGGCAAAACCTCAAGCCACCTGCCTAGTAAACCTGTCCATGACAGTAAATAGGTAAGTAAAACCTTGAGGGCGGCAGTGGGCCAACCACATCCACATGAATATACTCGAACGAGTATTGGGTAGATCAAAAGCTTGAAAAGGTGCATTAGTATGACGATTCACTTTTGATAATTGACACGCAGACATTGACGAGTCTATAGACAGGTGTATATTTTTACAACCAAGCCATACATAACGGGAAAAAATAAGTGTTACAGAAGCTTTTGATCCGAGATTAGAAAGGCCATGCACCATGTCAAAAATTTTCCAACGTAGTCTGAGGCACTATGAGACTAGGATGGCCTATAAATACATCACAGAATATTTTATTCGATGACTGAGAAGAAGTAATCTGTTTCAATTTTAGAGATGTCGGCTGAGAAAGTAAAAACTCTAGGTCGGAATTTGTAGCCTGTTGTCCTGCAAAATCTTGGTAGTTCATTGTTGTGCTAGTTAAGGATCCTACATGACTGATACGTGAAAGTGAGTCTGCTACAACATTACAGTTCCCATCAAGCGTGAATTCAGCAATACAAGATTAATGACGCGTTTGTCGAGGTGGCCAATTATTAGAGCAATTAGATAAAGCAAATGTCAGAGGTTTGTGATCAGTTTGAAAGAAAAATTCTCTACTCTTGACGAAGTGACGGAAATGAAGATAGCAAGGTAAATTTCTAAAGGCTTACAATTAAACGTAGAATAACACGTCTCAGGATAACGAAGTTTGCGAGAGAAGAAAGCGGTCTCCAATGAGAATCTTAATATTTTTTGAGAACAGCGCCAACTGCGCAATTTTACGTATCAGTACAAAGTCGGATGGGAGAAGCCATATTTTTGAAAACATAAATAGCTACATTTGAAATTGTTGCTCTACTTGCATCGAATGCTTCAGTACATTCATTAATGCAACTCCGAGTTTTAGATTTTTCTTTCAAAAATTCATAGAGCGGATGTAAAAACTTTGCATAATAATGTAAAAAACGACTGTAAAAAATGACGAGATCAAGATATCATTGCAAAGAGTTTTTATTCGTATAGGCATAAGAAAATGTCAAATTGCTTCAATGCGATCCGGGAGAGGTAATATTCCGTCACCACTTACACAATGTCCAAGAAATCCAAGTTCTGGAATTCCAAATTTGCATTTATCTGGATTTATAATAAGTCCATATTCATAAAGACGTTGAAATAAAACTCGTAGCTGCTGTTCATGTTCGGTAGAATTTCTGTTGGCAACTAAAATATCACCAATATAAGTACACACAAAACGCATATTTTGACAGACTCCGTCCATAAACCGTTAAAACGTCTGAGCGGCGTTTCATAAACCAAAAGGCCTGCGTAAATATTCAAAAAAATCCAAAAGCAGTAATAATAGAAATTTTAGGAACATCTCCAGGATGCATCGGAATTTGATTATATAGGCGCGGACCAAATCTAATTTGGAGAAAATGCTATAGCCATGAAGAGATAAAGCAAAGTCGTATATGTGAGGCAATGGGTATCGACAGATACTGTAATATCATTCAACGCACGGTAGTCACATGACGGAACACCATTAATCAGTCCCTTTTTTGGCACTAAGTATAAAGCTGATGCCCAGCAGCTGTCAGACGTTTGAATTATCCTCATTTGAAACAGACTATCGATCTAACGTTTAGAAATAGCGAGTTTATCAGGTGCAAGGCGTCGAGCTTTCCCAAACGTTAGTTGTCCCTTCGTGTTGATGCGATGTTGAACACTGTGATCGGTTTTTTGTTGACGTAAATTCGGCGATGCAAACGAAGGAAACTTGCGGAGAATAACTTTAAAAGATGAGCAAAACGTATGCAAGAAGTGAAGACCAGTGCTTTCGAAACTAGAAAGCCCAAGATAATGTGGATATAACAATATTGTTTGCAGCTTTAAGAGCAGGTCCCGTGCCTTGACTGAGATCGCACTTGTTAGCGGGGAGAACCGACAGTTCAACACATCACCGACAAAATAACGATTGTCGGTGATGTGATCTTTCGCAAAGAGAAGACAGCTCTCAGTCCCCGAATCAACTGTCGTCACAATTTGCTCTACGGCACAGACCCGGAAAACACCAAACTTGAAGCATTCAACAACTTAGCCAACAACTATAACAACCTCACCACCCACATCTACACTGACGGATCAGCAGCAGAATCTGACACTAACGGTGGCTTTGATGTGGCTATGTACAGGAACAACACAGAAGTTGAAGCAATCTCTGGACCAGCAGGAAGCTTCTGCTCCTCTTTCGCAGCGGAGGCCTGCGCTCTCCTCAACGCTCTCAAATGGGCCCAAGAAAACCACATTGATGAATGTGTCACATTCACGGACAACCTCTCTCACAAAACACCTAGAAAACGGTAATCCGAAACTGGAACTTTGGTTGACCAACATTTATGAGGAAATTGTCCCGTGAAAAACCAACATTATCATTCAGTGGATCCCAGCCCACTGCGGCATCAGAGAAAACGACAGAGCCGATGAACTGGCCAAGCTTGGAAGCGCCCAAAACAAATCCAAAATCCCAAACACTGATTACCCTGACATCCAAAAAGGCTATCATCCGCAGAAAATTTTACTGGTCACCAGCGCATGAAAGAACGCTCCGAGTTATGGGAAAGAATTTCAAACCGAAAAATGAAAGTCTCTAAGTCTCTAGAACAAAAAGCAGCAAAAATGTATACATTCAGTTCCGTTTAGAACACTCCATCCTACTGAACAACCACACAAACAAACTTGAACCGGATACCCAAGCAAATTACAGACAGTGCGACGACTCCAAGAAAACCTGTGAATACATCGTCTTCAACTGCCCTGTACACGACAAGAAAAGAAGAAACACGATTTTTGAGGGAGCGTTGATCTCCAATCCAGACGGTGCTTGGGAGCTTCTCAAGTCCCATTTAATGGCTCCTTGATGATCAAGCAGCAGTGAATTATAGTAAACATACAACGTTAATATTACAGGCAAGAACATAGTGAATACAATTAACTAAATGACAGAAATAATGTAAGTAATCATGACGCAACTACCAAGTCACCACAAGATATACAATTGGCGAGTAATATTACACAATAGTCTAGGAGTATAAATTTAATAAAACAAAATTGAATTATTTATTTTGAAAGTTAAATAGTATGACACCCACCCATTACAAGACATTAAAAACACTAAGAGAAAGAGAGAAATTATAGAAGCTAAAATACGCTAAGAAAAAAGGAGGCACCGTTATTCATAAGAGTTCTATTTCAATGAGAATTGTGAGTTTTAATCAAATAATTAAAATAGTTTCCTTGATCACAATATCGAAGTCTGATGAGCCTACGCTAATTGTTAAAAAAAATCTTTGGACAAAAAATTTCTACAAGCATTACACTTCACCAAATGAGTTTCTATAGCAGATTTTTCTGGTCGCCGCTTCTTGGTCCTAGTCGTCAGATGTATTTTGGTTTTACCAATGTATAACATGATCATATCACACGAACAGGAGAATTTGTAGATAATTAAACACTTCAGTTCGATTAAAGTTTTCTATTTTAAAGAAAATCGTTAATTTTAATTTTAAAAGATGTAAAAGTTAGTAATATTACAAGCCAATTAATTATATAGTTATTGTACCTAAAGAGGAGACAATATTGACTCGAAACTCGTGAATTAAAATGTATTTAAATTTATTGGTGATTGTTTTCACTTTTTGTTTAAATATAATAGCTACTGAACATTATTCTTTAAATTTCATTGAATATCTATATATGAGCAAGTATTACAATAAATTAAACAAACATTATTTAAAAAAACATAACGAATGTACAAAAACAAGCCAATATAAAGTAAATTAAGTGTAATAATATTATATATATTTTGATATTAGTCCTAAGCAGATTAAAGGCGTAGCTGACGGAAATCAATTTATGTAAGATATTCATTAAATAATAGTAAAGGTGTAATATATTATGCTTGGTGTATAATGTGCAATATAAAGTTAAATATGGAATAGGCAGTTCAAGGTTATTTGAAATGGGAAACCAGTTATAAAGAATTCACAAAAAAGTCATGTATCCAGTTAAAAGCAGATATGTGTAAACAACAAATCAATATAAGTATATAGGTATTACCTCCGGGTGCAACAGAAACATGTTGCGCTAAGGAGAGAGAAGTTGAAATCATTGTTTAGTTCTCATTATGTAAATTTGAACAATATAATCATTGAATTGTGTAAAATTATAAATATATAAATATAACTGCCAATTTAAACATTTCATAAATCGCTTATAAGTAATCATACAAATGTATAATATTCACAATGGGCTAATTAATAGACAATAACTTTTTGATATTATACTTAGAAATTGAATCAATCTGGATATATCATTAATGAAAATGGGTGGCAGTTATAACTTAAAATGTTAAAACAGCACACCAACATAGTTGTAAATTTACTGCTTTTCAACGATTAACTGTTTATTTATTAATATTCAATATTTATTACAACATTTACAAAACGAAATTTCAAAAATAAATTAAAGTACTTAACACAGGAAACACATTTTTTTATGATATATAGGACAATATTAACTATTACATATTGTTGTAGTTACTACATACATATAAAACTTCTACATATTGAAAAGTATTTTATGATATGCGCAGGATAAAATACGTTATTTTGTTATTAATCAAGATATGAGACTTGCATAACTAGCTAACTCCAGGAATATAGGATGATAATTACCAGGTATGTATAGAAACTGTACTTACCAGGATTGTAGGGGTGAATGACTCCACCAGGGTATCCACCAGCTGGATAATGAACAGCGGCTTGAACTTCCTACAAAAGATAAGAAAGGAAATTGAATTATATAGATATAAAAAAATATATTACATACAAGTTTTTTAAATTAGTAAATATCAATTTGTTGAATTTACGATAGCACGACAGTTTTAATGAAATAGTAAATGGTGTATTTATATGAAATGTGAAAATCCAGCAACAAGAAAAGCCCGCAGTTATAAATCATAAATACAGAGAAAAAATACTAAAACATGAATAAACAAGACAATTTATAACTTTATTAAAGTTTACTAGCAAATTAAGTAAAAAATCAAAAAACCTTTTTTTATTACAATTTTAAACAATACAAAATTGTATAAAAGTTTAACTTCGCTTGAAATTTTCGAAGATTATATAAACCAAATACTAATGTATTAGAAAAAATACACCATCAAGAGAAATAGAGTTTTCTATTTCTGTAAATATTAAAAACATAAGAAAATAAAAAGATATAATAAAAGAAAATGATTTACGAAAATATTTTTAAATAAACATGTAAAGCGAATAGTAAATACATTATTCGAAATATACTATCAAAAAAGGGAAAACAAGTAAAACAAACAAATAAGTAATGAATAAAAGTTGATTATACATTAACATAATAATTATAATTAATTAAACTTGAGATTCTATTAATCATAAAAGAAAACATGTTATTAAAGTAGAAAAATATTACCCGATACGACATAATGATATTCACTCGGCCTTCTTTTTCCTCTCCCAGACGTCCACTTAGAAAATACCAATCATCGACTGTATCACCGTTAAAGATGGCTGGTGGAATGGGTATATGGGCCCAAGCAATCCGGTCATCCTCAGTGAAGGTCTTATCGTCATAAATTTCCACATAGAAGGAGTCGACACCTTGTGGAAGTTTACTGAATAAGAAGATTTATAGGTAGAAGGCATTGTACTAGATCAAACTAATATAGGTAGATTTATTAAAAATAGTATAATGTGAACTAGTATTAAATAATTCAACGAACATAAGTCGATAAAATTTCCTATTTGTTACGTTTATAACCAGAGCAGCAAGCTTTTTAAAATATAAATAAAATGGTTTATATTTAAAATATAAATATATTATAGTTACAATAAACAATGCCCATCTTGTATAGCTAAAACCATATTTATACAAATGAAATATATAATTGACATTGACATAATGTATTGTGTTTAATTCGAAATAACACACAAACAATAGTATTTCTCATATTCATATGAATATTATAATAAAATTGAGAACAAATTAAGCTTAAATGATATCATTTTTTAACTATTAATGCGAAATATCCATAAGAACAACATAATGCAATAAACGAAATATTTCATTGTATGAATAAATCAAATATAAGCCTGTCTAATAGCTTCCTTATTAGCTAAATAATAATTCGGTATTTTAGACATAAATCGTAACATTTCTAGATTTGATGAAATATGAAAGATACCAAGTAAAACGTTTATTCCATTTAGGATTCTTTGAACCACTCAAAGAGGTCGCAGTTTCTAGAATTTGATGACCAATTCGAACTCGGCAATAGGGATCCATACGAGTGATGCCATAGTTCTTTGCAAGTTTAGCCTATATTTTGGAACAATGCAAAAATAAATAAAACAGTTTTCATAAATATTTAAAATACATGGTGAATATTAAGTCTGAAGGCATTAAAATATATTAGAAATTTAATCTGTATATATTATTTATTATTATATTATTTATATATAATTAATTATAGATTATGTACTACCTATATGCAGATTAAACTTTGACAAATACTAAGGTAAAACATATTGCTAAGTCATATAAAGTGTTCATAAATTATTAGGTGCATAGCAACTTTTTGAGCATAATATATATTACTATGTCTACAGACTTAACCCAGTGTATCGAACGCTAAGCAAAAACAGTTTCCCTTGGTTTTCAAAGTTTTTTCATGAATGAAAAATATTTAACCCTCAGAGTTTCCCAAGCTGTATTCACAATATTTAGATCATTTTTACAAAAGTAATTTAAATATTTTGCATCCTTTCTAAATATGTTTTAAATATATTATACTATTGGAATTATGCAGAATCAATGAAGGATACAGTAAATCCAGAACAAAATCTAATTTTCCATATAGCTATACTCGTCAGATGAACTATAGGCATATTCTATTACTAGTCATAAAAGGTTTTAGAAAAATAAGTCATACAAAAATTCGTTATTTTAATACAAACTGATAGACGAAAATTAACTGAACAAACTACTACTTATCTACACAAATACTCATACTAGTTAAACATTTCATGGATGTTCTAAACGTCTTTAAAAGAGGCACATATAACCACTTACAATTTAATAAGTAGTATGCAGAATAAAATATATAATGTGTATAAACTGAAAAATATCTCTGGTACTGGCTAAGAGAACTTAGCATGTTCTAAACCTTTTTTTAAATAAACATATATAATCCCTTATATCCCTATTAGTAGTATACTGAAGAAAATAGATCAAACTGTGTTCAAAAGAGGAAGACAACCTTATTTTTTAAATTTAGAAAAGTCTTCCGCAATCAACCAATCTGTAAAGGCAAACTTTTTCATTTATTGCAAGTGCTTTACTCTGCTTTTCTAGTTAGTATTTTTAATCTGTTAGCTTCATTGCTTTAAAGCAAGCAGCAGCATTTTTGCAGAGAAGATATGTTTTGAAATATCTCATTTTGAAGCATCACCACATTCACAGCTCCGATGTAGTCTTTGATTAATTGTTGAGATATCAAAGATTATTTCTTTTGATTTTCGATTAAGAAGTGTTTACTGACAATGCCTGGCTATGACTATGGCAAACAACATAAAAAACAATAAAAACACATTTATAAAATTGAATTAACTCTAGTGGTGCTTGCTCAATATGGCATGGATTCACCAGAAGCTCATCCAATCTCATATCTAATTGCTGAAAGTTTTAAAATCGTCTTGTACAAATTGATGAAAGCACAGTCATGATACCCAGTATAGAATTGAAGATAAAAGGACATGGATACTAAAGCAGCAGGCTTTACCAAATCCTTCACATGTTGGACGAATCTGTTATTATTTTCAATATTACTAATATGAAATAAATATTTTATAGAAAGGATGCAAAATAATTAATAATATTTCCCCAGGAAATCTGATGAATTTCATTTAGTTTTCAATGTTTTATAATTTCCTTGAGATTTCCTTTTTTCCAGGGTGTTTGTCACACTGCTTAACACTATTAAACATAATATACTAATAATTTCAATGTGAATAAAGACAAAACTCACTTGAGCAATTGTTACTTCTAATTGTGGAACAGCTTGGAATTGAGGTTGGTATGTAATTCCTTGCCAATTTTGAGCTTGAAGCATTTGAGCAGTTTGGGCATCAGAGAGAACATTGCAGTCTTCTAAGCGAAGAAAGTCAGCAGGAAGCTCCCCAAGAATGCACTAAAAATATGTTTATAGTATAATATAGTAAAAATAAGTCCTAAAATTCCTAGTTAATAAACACACAATATACATATATACAGGTAACACATAGGCATGTAGCATGTAACTAATAATTGTAAATATATAAAGTATGTATAAAAACTTAAAATAAGTGTTAAAAAGATGTAAAGATATCTGTATTTGTTATAAGTATATAATATACATGCATATTTTTTATATATGTAGATATATTAAAAGTTACTGATTGTGTCAATAAATTATATCGAATTCACACATTTTGATATACGATACTAATTCTTGTATGATATATTCCACCATATTTGTGAGTGCCCCTCTTTTTTGTATATAATGATTATTGTAGATTATTTGTAAACATTTTCATGAACAACCAAGCATATTTATTAAGCCCTTGATCTCAGAAAGAAACACCATAAAATTATTAGAATTGATTTAACTATATTTTATTCAACTCTTTCTATGTTTAATGACATTTATTTATTACCTACATTTTTTTATCTGCATTTTATTACTTATTTATGATCTATATATATAATATATAATACATTTCTAAATGCAAATTAACATTGTATAAATATTTTAAGATTTGAAAACCATTTATTAGAAAACTGTTCTATATGGTTTGTGTATTTTCTATAAGCTTTGTATGAACATTTTTGTATATGAAGTTATAAGGCATCTTCTGCAAAGTATCCAGGTATCTTTGTTTTAATGTAAATATTATCACTATCACTATCATTAATAAATTTTGCTTATAAAGAGTACAAACCATTTATCAGTGTTTATACAAGCTGTGTTCTTAAATGCCACTGCATTTTAAAAATAGATCTGTATTTTTGTCTGATTTATTTGTTATTTTTTGTTACATGTATTATTTCTGCTTATTATTATTTTTTCATAATTAAATGTGATATACTCATGCTATATCATGTAAGTCTGAAATTTCAAACACCTTAAATGATAAGTATATTTATTATCTATTTGATTTTTGTATATGATATTAAGTCTAAACTGTCTAAATCAATTTTTCAATTTTTATCAGATGAAATGGTTTATGGTTAAATTAGGTTATTAAATTGGTTATTTTGATCTTCAAAAGCTACTATTCCAAAATAAACTTCTTCCTTTACTTTAATTCTTTTGGATGTGTTCTCACAGATATGTTACATTCAATGATATGTTTATTAATGTATGTTAATATATGCTACCGGTTCGTGTATTAATTAAATGTAACTATATATTTGTTACATATTGATATACACTGAGCATAATAAATTTTGCAACACATTATAGAAAAAAATATCAACTTACAAAAACATGAATTATAAAATATTTATCTATTGTTATATATGCATTGTCTTTTGAAGATAAATTCTATCCATGTCGATTGATTTTCCTTCCTTATATTTGAATATTTATCATTTATGATTATCAATGGACACGATTCTGTCCATGTCTATTGATTTTCCTTTCTTATATTTGAATATTACATGAACAACCTGATTGACAGCATGCCTCAACATCTAATGGCTGTTATTGAAGCTCTTGGTGGTCACACTCACATACTGAATTATTCTCCTGCCCCTCCAATTATGAGAATGGATAACAGTCCTCTTTAGTACTAGCACATAATGATTGAATAATATAGTCATCTTTAGGACTAACACATAATGATTGAATATTTAAAATTATTTAAATTAAAAAAGACATTGACAGAATTTATAGTCAAAAGAAAATACACAAAACAATAGATATATAATTCGTATTTCTATTTTTGTTAATTTTCTTATTTTTTCTATTATGTGTTGCAAATTTATAATGTTCAGTGTCTGTACTTCTACCTAACAGTGGAGCTTCATAGGTGCAAGCTTTTTCACCGTTGTTGACTTTCGCGAAGAGGTTATTGATTTTCTATTTCCAATGATGGCCGATAGTACTGGGATAGCAATCAATCGACCATTAACAAACTACGACTACTGGAGTGTTTTCAGGTAAGTACCTACAGGTTATACTATTTTGATAATAGAAATATAACAGTGTAAACATTATAAAATAGTGGTGACTCATAAATGTTTTGAGTTAGCGAGGTATAGAAATGAGAAACAGGTAGAATGGATACTGTTGTGATGACTCATCGAATTTAGTGTGTGTGTTCCGACAGCGTTGATTGGTTAATCCAAAGTTATTTATAGACTGACATTTTTATATGCAAACTCATTGCAGTTTTTTATGAAATTATTTAATTTTTCTCTGCCTTATTAAGGCCTATCTATGCACACTGAACGCAGTGCGGCGCGGCGCGTCGATAATGCAATTTACACCGAACGCGTCACAGTGCAGCAAAAATCGATACATTCTCTGCAGAAAATCTACATATAAAGAGAAAAGAAGGAGGACACCCCACTGAGTCAGTGAGCCATGGTTAATATTGATTTTTGATGCGCGTAAAGTTGAGAATTTTCATCATTGCGTTTTGACGCGTCGCGTCGCGTCGCGCTACTTTTGGTATTTATTATTGCATTATTTATAATATTTAACGTTTTTTTACATTTTTACGCACTGCACTGCTATTCACTATTATTTCTATAGAAGAAATTTCAAAACTATTTATAGACTTTGTTTAGTTTGTAAAAAATCAAAAATATATAAAATGCTTAGATGCTTTAAATAGTTAGCTTATTTCCTATCTGTTAACTATAATGTCATATCTATCATTTGAAAGCTAAAGATACACAGTTTCAAGATATATGTAAACAACAACCATAATTTTAAACTATATTTGAAATAAACTGTGTTTGTTTTTTCCGTAAATCAATGATTTTTCTATTTGAATGCTGACTTCTTATTCGTTTAACTCAGTCAACAAGGATGCATACCTAATATTTCAAGTGTATTGTTTCACATCTATAATTCACTCGTATTATTATTATTCTTTAATATTACTAAAATTATTATTTTATAAAAAGATATTGTTATGCGTATACTAATTTACATGTATTGCTATTTTATCATTATGTTAAATACACACATAAGTCGTATTCGAGGAGATTTGGAAAAGTAAGAAGAGAGAAAGCTAGAAGCTGCCTCACCATTCTACTAAATTACTTTTAGACTAAAGTACAAAATTTCCAACAAAAAAGATGAAAAATTAATCTGACATCTCTGACGACAAAGTAATGCTTGTTTTTGTATTTCGTATATCTTAGACCACTTACACCTCTGGTCTGGTTTATCGTGCTGCTCAGCGCATTTGTAGCCGGATTCTTTGCCTACGCCCTGTCATTATTGAGTCCCTTATCGGCTTGGAACTTAAACACTCCATTTCGTATATTTGAAGAAGTCCGTCTTCAGGAAAATATTTGGAGTGCCGTAGGATCTTTCCTACAACAAGGTGACCAGTTTGTGTATCATAACTATGTTACTTATTTAAATTATATATAATTCGCCATATGCTATCATTGAAAATTAATATTACTTATGTAATCTAATTTATTTATTGAAAACAAGGAAATTCAGTGTATTGTATATATTATCGTATCGTAACGTGTGATAAAAACCAATTTATTTTTTGAAACTATTATAATATTTATACTTTAATATAACGCATTCGTGATATGTTATAAATGTATTATTTTAATTAAACTAATTATTATTATAAAATCCGTCCAAAAGAGCCTCCCATTATGCGTCCAATGCGCTTCACACGTGTCCAATGAGCCTCACAATGGTTATTTTTTGCGTCTAATGCGCCTCGGTATCGCCCAATGTGCCTCAAAAGCGTCAATGAGCCTCATACCAATAAAAACTACTAAAAACGTTCGTGCTATTTTTATCAATGTAATATTCTGATTCTGGATAATAAAATACACAAAAAATAATAGCAGCACGAGATTTACAGAGCAAAAATGATCTAGTTTTTATATTTAAAGACTCCATAAATAGTGATAGTAAAAAAAAATCAATTGTGAGGCGCATTGGTCGCTTCTTCTTCTTATTATTATCAATTATTGTATTAGCAGTAATATGCTAGTCTTAAATGAAATAAACTGTCGAAAAAGGTAAATGCATTATTATTTTTTAAACAATGAAAACAGTATTCATAATGACAAAATTATTCAATTCAATTTATGCAATATGTTCATACTTCTGCATTTATTTTAGAATGATTTTATACCTATTTATAATTAAGTAATAAAAATAATAATATTTTTAAAGGTTTTGAGTATTTTTGGCTAAATTTTAATACATACATACATAACCAATACGTAAAAACTTTATAAATTATGAATATATATTCAGATTATTACTCTCCCTCTTTTCTATTGTTTAATATTTTTATTGTTTTGTGCATAATCCTATAGATCAAATCTACTAATTTTCACGATATTTGTAAAATAATTCTGGAGGCATATTAAAGTATCAATACAAAATACAAAAATTACAACAAATTTATTGAATAAGCAGTAAACATATTTGGTACAATTAAATATTATAAAAACCAAATATTTTATTGATGTGAGACATCAAGAAAATAACATTGTTTTAACATTACTAAATATTAAATTAATTTAATAGATCAGTACGAAATATATAATGTATTATAGTACATAGATATATAATAAGATAAAGAAATGACATTTCCGATTAAAATGTTAATAGAAATTTTAACTTTAATTCATTTGTTTAAAAAATAGTGAAATAGTGAAACCAAAAATATTGTTTTGAAATTATCAATATACATTTTCTTCTTACAGTAAGATTTTTAAGAGAGAAAATTTTAGTTATTTGATTATTTTTTGCTAATTATTTACTTTTTGCCTATCATTTTGCATAGATAAAACAAGAATGTTTTTTTGTCTTGGCCACCGCCTTTAGGAACTATTATAATTCTGAATCATTTATAATTTACCTTATAGCACTAAAGGAATTCTAGCTGTAATTCGAATTTGGTGTTAAGCATCAGTACTATGTATACTCTAAATTTACATCATAGAGTACACATAGAGAAACGACTCATGTGTTTTTAATGTATACATTTAAAAAATATATATTAAAATTCATCGAATCAATTGTAGATTTCATTTCTTATATTTATTT
>JAYRBW010108402.1:0-18536 GCA_036023295.1 Invenusta paracnida
CTATCCTATATTACCTACTACATAGTTCGCTTAGCTTTACTAGCTAACGACCTATTGCCATAGGTCTAGATATATTATAAGAGTAAAGTGACCTTCAGGTATTACTGGCATATGTGAATATATAATTAATCAGTGGAAATAGGCACTGATTAATCAATAGTATTCATAGGGATTAATATATTACCTATTACGAAAATTGGTATCGAGTTGGAAGAATTCAGGCGGTTAATCATAGAAATATTTGGATGATTTCAAATCCGATCTCTGGTATTCGTACTCATGGATTCAACGAACTTCTTTGCTGAAGAATTGCAGATTACTTGTAAGTATTACTTATAATCGATTGATCAGTTAGTTTAATGGTGACTTATATTATGACAGAGGATAAAGTCTTGTTAATAGTATACTACACATTTACTATATTACTCTGCAAACAACGTCTTATTTTTTCTACGAAATAAAATTTAGTTATATAAGCATAAACCAACTTTACCAATGGTTTATTAATATTATATTATCAGACAAAGTTGCCGTGTGTGCATTATTTAGCAAAAAAATGATGTTGGGCAATGACAATGAATTTTAGAAAACTTGAGAAAAGCTACAACCTTGTGAAAAAACTGTAATCGGTTCTGAGATATAACATTTTGATGAACCGGATATTCAAAACTTTCTACCTGAATCAGGGACGAACATAAGGTTAGTGGCAAATGCATTAGCATACTGCACTAAAAGTCACGCCATTAATTGTTTAATAGCTTTTGCAAAGTAAAATAAATGTCCTTAGATATAATGGGGGGGGGGGGGGCTCAGCACATTTCAAGCTAACTATATACTTTACCCTATTAAACACTTCCCCTGCTATATACCATAGTAGAGTGTTTATTAAATTAGAGAGGCATTAACAATTACAATGGAATGAAGAATATATTTTAACCGAAAATGAATTAAGAAAAATCGTTCGGATGATTACAATCGATATTAAGACAATAACTCACAATTAGTGAGTAAATGAATGTTGGCGTATGTTAGAGAATGCAACTTTCAGGAAAACAAAAGCATTTGTGATAATCATAGCTTTGGTATAATTTTAAAGCGTCTAAATTACAAAGCTAATTGAATATATGAGAAACACGTAATGTGTAACTATCAATTAAAAGGATTTATTTGCATTGTCTACACCATATTCAGAATAGTACGCACCAATTCGACGAATAATATATTATTATACGTTTGTACATAATATGTATGTCGTGTACCACAGCTGACTGTCGCGTGAATAGTTGTCATTTGAAAATTTGTCATTCAGTCATGAATCCAAACATAAATCACATCTGTTATATTTCTAAATATGTTTAACAAATAAAATGTTAAGTGTGATATAGAAGGGGCATTACATATAGGTATATATGTAAGGTGAAAGCACTCTTCGAATAGTACAAAACTGAGGTTAACATATTCCACAAAATATTATATTTGGATAACATCGAATATACTGTGACCTTACCGATTACTCAACTGTATGTGATATAGGAATCTATGTATGTGTATATAAATCTATAACTATGACTTGCGATCAACTACAACATAAATATATATGTATAAATATACATATGAATGTATCTAAAATAGCGTTTAATCAAGTAACAATATGTAATAGGAAAAATTATTGAAACGCATTACGCTATGTTGAGAAAAGAAAAGAAAACATTATTGTTACACAAAATAATACTATTTTTGTTTCGTTTATTTCAAAATGATTAAAACATATATTGTTTTTTATTTAATTGGATTTAATTGGTTATTCTTCATGTGGATTATTTGATGGGTATTTTTTATTAGTATAACAAATTATACTAGTTTTTTCATAAAAACGATGCATAATTATTATATTAATGTGATCTTTATGAAACAAAAAACAATTTTCATGCGTGATGATTCATTAACGATCGTGTATATATTAATCAAGAAAATTGCACTAGTTCCATTAAAAAATTAACCAATGTTAAACATTTTATTTCACATACGTTTTTAAGAATGGATGTATTATAATTATTATAATTTTTTATTTATGTGTGACCAACGTTCATTAAAAATCGTTTTGTATAAACGTTAATTATGGACTCCCAAATAATAGTATCTATACTAATATACGCCATTACATTGCGTTAGCATACATTTTTGACGATTTAAAAAAATGTCATACTGTATTATATTATAAAATTTGGCGCATATAAAACATAACATAATGTTTCGAAATGTTTTATTCAACTTACTTACTATACTATTGAAACTAAGTATTGTACATTGAATTATTATGATTAAAAAAATTGCGTTTAACGCACTTCAAATAATCCAATATCAATGTCATATATAAATATTCTGCAACGTCTATAACTGTCAGTCTGTGATGTGGGATCACGGCTTTGCACGGCTATGTAAAGAAGGCAAATACTTACGTCTACTTTGAAAATTGAAACTATTAATTCAATTTATGTCAAACAATCTTTCATTGTTTAGGAAAACTTAATTGTATCTGACAGATGGTTTTTATTCCTTTTATTGAACATCTATCGTAAGAAGTTGATGAAATTATTAATATTGATATATCAGAAACACTCCAAATATATATACATATAATTAATGATTATTACTTAAGTATAAAGTTAACTACATATTTATATTTTAAGGCATGAATTACATATATAATCAAAATATTTAGTAATTTCTTTGATTGCACCACCTAAACATTATACTTAATATTGGACAAATGTACTAAATTAAAATTCTAAATATTTTCTATTAATTTAATGTTTCAAATATTATTAAATTTATAAATACGAGTATTTTGTGTATTTTGTTTATTTATAATTATGTAATTTATTATGCATCAACAATTAATTGCTCAAAGGTATGAAAATATTAATAATAAAATCAAAAGCATATTATGCGAGCATTTGTATAATACCTTTTAAGAAATATCGTAATATTTATCTTTAAATGTATTGTAGGCACAGAAGTTCAATTAGCTTGCATTAAATGAATAAATTGTAAAACTTATTTCTAAAATTAAAGTTATACCCACTTTATGTGCAGTCTATAAAACATAATTGCTAGGAAACTATTTTTTGTATTGGCCTTTTGTAAGTCTTATCTGGAGGTATCAATTATGATCTATTACACATGGAAACGTTTGTTAAAACCAAAATGCATATGCATATTAAATGATAATACTCTTATTGAATTTATATAAAAATAGTACATTTTAAAAAACTTTCAAAAAACTTATAACTTTATTAAAAAAATACTAAGTTTTGTATATATCTCTATTTTGCAGAAATAGCAATTTTTTATTGATTTAAATATCGTATTTTGTTAAATTGTCTTAGTTACAATTAAATCTAGTATTATACCTATCTATATTATATATTTAAAAACTATGAGCTAAAATCAAATTTAAATAAATATACCATATTAGTTAACATGTATTACTTTTATAAATCAAAATATTAGAAATATATTTATTATTACTAAGATTGAATAAAATAAATACTGGATTTTTAAGACTATTTGACTTTCTAGATTCTTAAAAAATGATATATGGTTATTTTAAATATTGCAAATATATTAAAATCTTTCCTTTGTGGCTTTATACAAAATCGATATGTCAGTTTATATAATAAATACATAATCGCTAAAGACAAAAACATTGTTTGAATATCGATATATATATACATAGGGAATTTAGGGCATATTGATGATTCTCTAGAGAGCGACCATGCAGATAACTTAATTATACACATGAATATATTTTGTTAATTAAAAAATTACATATATACAATTGTATTTAAAAACAAATAAATCAATATGTGCGATATAAAAATGTCCTTTTTTGTTTTTGTCTAAAAAATATGTGTAGACAGATACATCGAAATGTGAAACGTAAGTTAGATTGCAGCAATAAACATATTTTATAATCCTAGTCTAAAATTATAACTTTATCTTATACTTGAAAATAAATATTTTGAATACTTATTTTGGAATTTAAAAAATAAGACACTTGTATTTATTGTATTATGATCATACTGTTAATGTGTGATTAGACAATAATTGAGATATTTCTTTGTACATATTTAATATATGGAAATCATTTGCGTTTTAAGAAGTCGACACATTTTACCCTTATCCACTGAGAGGAAATGTTATTCCAATAACTTTTGGCAGGCTTATTAAATTACCGATTTGGATAAATCGATATTCCCCAAGCGTACTAAAATTACTATTTGATTTTATCAGGTTATAGTTGCTTTCAATATAATTGGATGTATTGGATGTCTCACTTTTAAACATAGTGGCTTAAAGTTACCAGTGTATTTAAACACATTCGAAAAGAATGTCCCGACTATAATCAGTTTACTTCCTTTGACGCATGAAAATAACCGAAGTTAATTTTGTTTAAATGTTAAAACATAAAAGTGAACATACATTACATTGACATTTATATATTATATTTCATACGCATAGGCGTCAAGTAACATTTAAAATTTCCAGATGTTGATGTATCTGTCTATGTAGTCAGTCCATGTATTTACGGTGGAATAATTGTAACAATACAATATTTGTTAGAATACTTATTGTTATTATACAATATTAGTAAAGATAATAAGATTACATTAATTCTATTCATACCGGAAATGGGGGGGGGAGTGGATTCTGTTTTATTTTTTCTGTCATTTTTATAAAAAAAACCGCTCCCGTGGCTTTTCTTAATTATATGTTTAACAACCTTTAATAAAGTTTCCATTACATTTGCACCCTCAGGGGGCATGCTAGAGTCCTCCAGATTGCACCACCTCTGTTCAATTTCCGTCTAATTTGTAATCAATAAAACATAGTTCAGAAAAACAACTGTAATGTAATGAATTGATGTGCTCAATTGATGATTCTTTATATTTTTATAACTGTAATGTGTATAACTGATAATATCGGTGTACATACATGCGATATTAAATAAATAATAAATACTATCTACATACATATAATATACATATGCATGACAATGGATAATAATATACAATAAAATGTGCAACCAATTAGTTCTAGATAACGTTTTTATTACTTCAAATACTTTTTTATTACTTTATTATCTTTAAAACAACGAAAAAGGAATTTCCATTTTCTTATAGCATTTCTGATTTCTTTAGTCAATAATGAAATTCAATTTTACCTGGTTTTCAAAACGATATTAGAAATGAACATTCATCTTAACAATAATACATTGAATTATGATTTAAACCTTATATATTATAATATCTGTAATTTAATTAGCAATTAAAATATTTAATTTAAAATTTAAAATTCTACTTAATAATTCAATTATTAAAGATATTCTGTTTAACAATTTTATTGCTGCATATTACAAAATATGAATATATTATAACATATTGTATATTATATAGATATAATTATAATTCTATACATTTTTGTATGAATTAAAGTTCTAATGTACACAATAAGTATCATATATAGCTAAATGAATCTTATCCATTAATTATATGTTCACGATTCTGAAAATCAGGCATATAATTCATTGCATTGAATTCGGATAATAGTGTTATAATTCTTGAATAATTTTGTTAAACTGAATAGTATTTACCACGCTCATAAATAAAAATAAATAGTCCGATATGGATAGGATAAACATATTATCAATAATACAAAATCAGTATGTTATTAAAATTGTTTTCAGTTAAGAATTACTAAAATATTGCATTTCCAGTTTATAAGATACTTTATTTAATAGCATGTTTAAGCATATTTACGGTATATACATACAACTATATATAATAGAACAATGTGTTGTATCAATAGTGGTCTAAAACATAAGTATAATATTATGCTTATAATAGAACTAGATAAAATAGACAATGAAATATAAAAAATGTAATTTTAACATACAATAGTTTAAGCTTAATATTTATAAGAAAACTAAAGATGTACATTGATGCTGATCACAAAATGTATTTATTTAGTTATTTAATTATAGTTATTTGAACAAAGTATTCTATTAATTTTAAGGAATGCGACTTATCGACTTGGATAATTAAATATCATCTTCCTCACTGTGTATCCAGCTGTGTACCATATTTCCTTACATTATCCGTCTAGTGAATTGTTAACGTAAGGTTAAAATAATTCCCAGTATAAATGGCATGTAAATATAGAACGAGAATAGCTATGTGTATTCCTATATTAATGAGTTTAATATCTACTTCAACATGACACAGATTGAAATATATTGAAAAGTATATATTGAAATACATACATAATTTGGAACATAATGTATATAATGTATTATATCGGTTGTCTGAAATCTTGAGTTTAAGTAAACATAATATCATTTTCTCACTGAAATGTCCAAGTAAATTAAGTAATTGATTGTATATGTTCTTTGTTTTTATAAAACTAATGAAATAATTTTTTTTTATATGAACATGTTTCTATAATTCCGTAAGAAAACTAGTATATATTTCGTTTGTGTTGCATGTAACAACTAATTTTGCATCTAATTGTCTCAAAATTACCAACAACTTTCAATTAAGTGCTGCTTAATCATATTTATTCATATTATTATTTTAAAGACTAATCATATACCTATCCAGGCGTGTACCTAATTTATATTCCTAAAAATATATTTTATTTTTATTTAATATAATTTATACATATTGCAGTCATATACACTATGGTCCGAAAAGAAATTATTTTTTTAACATGTGAAAGAAAAAGCTATTGTGAAGCAAAAAATATGTTAATGTCTTTTTAAATAAGTTAAAGTATTTTTGTAGAATATGCTGAGCTCTGTATACTTAATCATTTATATGTGAACTAAATCGCCTGCCTAGCTTAAGATATACTATGATTATATTAAATATTTGCCATTCTTTTGCCTAAAAAAACACAGTAAGCATTTCATTAAAATAATATTTCGAATATGTGTTATATACAACTGTATCTGGCACATGTTATCTAACAGTTTATATCATTCTGATTAAATGATATAAACCAAAAATTGAGATAAAAGTATACCGGACAGTGATTTCTGTGTCCAAATGAAATAATCAGAACAAATGAAAAACGACGCCACAAAATGGATATACACATATATATATATTAATTTGTAAATGCTCAATTATTCCAATACTTCCAAAATTAGTAGTCCAGAATTTAAATGTTGGCCTTTGTGAAAATGTGGATACGTTTAGGAAGTGAATAGGTATATTCCGTTACCTGATTATTCCATTAAAACTATAACATCTGTTCTACAATTATTATAGTTCTATTTTTCAATATAAAGTTACATATATAAACTATAATTCACACTTTTCCACAATATTTGTCAAGCAAGTGTAACAATCAATATTATATTAATTATAGGAAGAAAACATACATATTCTTTTTGTATATTTCAAAAATCTAGTTTCATTGGAAAACATACTAATGCCTTTTGGTAATATCAAATATATCTGAAATTCTCAAATCAAATTTTACTGCAGTAGTCTGTAGTCGTACTCAACAACATTTAGGTACTGTCATCACTTTCATTTTATTTATAATAAAACTTGTGTATAATATAACAAAACATATTAATAGTTTAAATATAACATATATACATATATATACAACACAAATAGTCTATCTGCGTTTTGACACTTAATGTATTTATAATGGATGTAGAGAAAATGTATTAAAATTAGATTTAATTTTGAAAAACGATATTTTGCATAATTATAATAGTTACTTTAAAATTGACACTAAAAGTAATGCTGCTTTCCTGTTTTGAGAAAACTATTCATGCCGAGCGAATATCTTCGATTAATATTATTGTGCGTATCATTTCGATTTTATTGAGTTTTAACATTTTGCCACATTTTTTGTTGGATTTTTTTTACTCTCAAAAGCTAGACGTGTACATAGAACGACTAACGATTGGAATTAAATTGCAATCCATATTCTTCTAATACAAAACAAGTTTCCTTGCGTGATACTTCAAAGAATATAATATTCTTCCTGTATCTGGCACAAAATACTTACTTTATACATAGACTGATATAAATATGTCTATATATCTATAATAAGAAACACGGATATCTTTTTTGCAAATGAAATAGACAACTAAATTTCAAAGATTGTTTCATTTCACACTGATAAATAAATCTTTATGTATGAGTGCCATATATGTTATATTATATTGGGAAGTATTTGTTTTATATTAATTCAAAGTACATGCATTACTTTTTTGTAACGAACATGCAGCTACGCTTATTCAATTATAATTTTAATTGTATAGCACTTTGTATCAATATAAAAAATTAGCTTAACGGATAAATAGCATTGTTTCTACAACATTTTTTTTCCACTAATGTCTGCATAAAATTAAGTATTATACAATAATAAGAAAAATTTATCTGATATTTATATAAAACATTGAAATGAAAAAAAATGTATTGCTTAGTTGCATAATCATATATATATATATTATTATTTAATACGTTATAGAGAACAAAACATGATTGATTGACGGTTTTATTATATATGTATATATTTTATATTTTATAGTTTGATATGTTAGATTAGAATATTATGCAAAAAATGAATAGTGTTATGCACCTAAAACTAAATAATGTTCAATAATTATTAATGCACAATTATTTTTGATGTCTTTAAAAATATCAGATTAATATAATATAATAAAATCAATTTAATTTAATTTATTTATTTCATATTACGATACAGTCTAGCGAAATAACCAGAAGAATATAATATGTTTTCTGATTTCGAAATAATTCATAAAAGTAAAAATGACAAATCTGGAGAACATGAACTTATACACATTTAAGTCTATAAGACTATTTGAACAAAAGTTTGTAAATCTTTAATAAATATAGATAACATATTATATTAATTGCATTCAGTCAATGAATATATCTTTAAAAAGAGGCGCTTAAATACGGTGTATACGTTCTACACATTTCTAGAGGACAGGAGAACTGTTTTAGACGATAGAGGGACCTTTGTTTAACTAGAAGTCACATCACTTTATTAAATATTAGTATCAAAAATCTTTGATATCAGAGCAATTAGAGTATTTGTTTAGGATATTATGTTTGTGTTTTCACGGTATATGGTAAGGTTTTTGTATATTAACTTTATCGTGTATGTAATTACTATATATTCAAATAATATTTTATAATATAAATAACTACATAAATAAAACCATGTTCAAGTGAATTTATTTTTTCAAAAATTTATTTTATACACATTTAAACAAATCTCCTAAATAATTAAATAATAGAAAAATAAAAATGTTTGCAGCATTTATCATTAGATATTTTATTCATTTCTCTTTCCAAATGAAATATATTATTTACATACATAATATTTAAACCACATTCTGCAAACTAAATGCTCATGAAATACGCAAGCATTTTTCTGATTACAAGGAGAAACATTTTGTTACAAGTTTCATAATGTATTTCCTTATCAATAGGTAATGACGTACAGTACTGTTTTTATTCTAAATATGTTATAAAGTATTAATAAATGTATATATTAAAATCTAATCATGCTTTTTCATTGATTTATTATGGAAATTTGATCTAGAATTTGTTTTAATGTATGTTTATATATATATATATATCCCTATTTATTAAGCTAAAGTTCTGAACGTTTATATAGTGCAATCGAGACTGTTTACGTTGGGAGATACGTTTAGATAGTAAACGTTAAAAATGTAATAAAAAGTGAAAAACTATAACAATCAATTACACATCTATATATGCCTTGTGAATTGCAGTTGTAAACTCTATATTGTACTGTATATATAAGAACTTAACACGTTTTAGATTGTCATATGAGTGAACGGAAATCATATTTCAAGTATATTTGAAAATATAATTATCCTGGATATGACTTCTTGAAAAAAAACTTCCACTAACATATAAGTTTATAATTCTTCGTTATATTAGTCTTTACATAATGCGACCCTCTGCACAATTTACAAAAAATCAAGTTGACATTATAAACTTCAAATGCATATTTTATTTAATACATTTAACCTACATGTTATGTAATTAATTGTTTAAGAAAGAAAGAAATTAAAATATAAACATCTGAATTCAGTCTACAACATCTATAATAGAAACACTTTTTTATACAAACTTTTAACAAAATTCAGAAATTTTATCAATTATATAAATACTGCTGGTTGTACTAAAGCCTAATTACAATATATTTGACGACTAATTAATAAGATGTATATGCCCTGGAAGAGCATGAATCCACTTAACTCTCATTTTGAAAATTAATTAATTTATATATGTCAAAGTAAAAATGTTCATGTATATAATATAGCTTAAAATGTGTTTAAGTAATAGTATATTTGTACCTAAATAGTATTTACATATAAGCTAAAACAATTCATAAAATGATATTAAATATTTCTTTGACATCCAACAAACACCAGTAATATTAAACAACAAATAAAATTACGACACGATCAATATGTTTTATAATAAAGAGCATCTTAAAATATAAATAATTGAAGGAGTTTACCTAAATACAATTGTTATAGCTGTTTTATAACATGTACCTATGTAGTATATAGTTACATATACGGTATTGATTAATTATTTTAACTCCGAAGATATATGCCCTATATTAGACCTCTTTAAGTATATTGCCCACATTGTAATATAAAAAGACGAACAACCTAGCTATTCAATATAGAAGTCATTATTTAATAAGTTATCCGAATATCATTTGAAAGGGATCATTCAATGTCTTGTAGTACACAGAGTATGACGTTGATTAACTGCCTACAAGTAAAGACATAGTTTATTTATCTATTTTTTCCCAGTGGATTTTAATCAGCCTTTACCAATTGCATTCGTATATAAGCTATGTCATTATTAAATGTTTTATCCTTGCGATTTAAGTCTCACAGATGCATTAAACAAGCACTGTAGAGGTGTGTTTTAAAGGGTGTGGTTCCCACTTAGTATTTGACTTGATTATGTGAATAATGGCTTTTCTTTTAAGATTTGTACTATGAACACCCTGTACACATGAATATGTTGTCATGTAGCTTATTTTGTTGATTATAAAGAATAAGAATGGTCACGTTAAAAAAACCATGCATTTACTTTTAAAGAATTTGTATATTCTATTCTCAAAGGAATTATGAGAGTAAGGAACTACTGCATAATGTATCGTTTGAATATATACAGAAGCAGCATACTATAAACGGCATACGAGCATTCAAAAACAATAAAAAATAAGCTGCACATATATTCTACAAATTCAAATCTATAATTGCTATATATGTATAAATTTTAACTTTCTTGGTTTTAATAATATGTTAATATTTGTTGTATTTATTTTAATTTGCAACAATATTTACATATTTTTAAAATATTTATTGTGAAATAATTTATGGTAACATATTTTAAGTTCATAAACACTTTATATATTAAATTGTCGTCAAATAAAACTAGATATCTTTAGAGAGTCAAAAAATTACGGAAGCAGTTTGGTAACGTTATTTAATTAGTACAAATGCAACATATACCTATGTACGTCATAATTTATATAAAAATAATACAGAATTCAGATCATGATTTTTAACCTAAAGGCACAAAAAAATCGGTATTTGTTAATATTAATCAGCTAAATGGATTCTACGATATATACAACATATGTAACAGATAATGTTGAAGTAATTTAATGTATACAATACTAGTGTTTTTAAAATAAAAAATAAAAAATTATGCTCACTTACATATTATTGGAACTATTTCATATTTATAGTGCTCATATTTAATTTAGAAAATATATAAATACGTTAACCATCCATATTCATAATTTAATGTGAACTGTGAAACAGATTAAAGATTGTATTAACATCTAACAACAACTCTGTACTATCATAGAAAAATAAAAACGAAAATAGAAGCTTAAATAATGTTTAATTGCCGAAAAAATGGATGTCATGAAGACTAATACTACAATGCGTCGCTGTCTTGCACCGTCATAGTTACAAATTTTTGAAACCAATTGAAATATATTCCATTATTTTTGCCTATCAATATACTTTAATCCATTTTAATAACAATTTACACTAATTATGCATGAAAATATTATTTATATTTTGTATAAACATAGACAGTATATAATTCTTAAGAAAAATTATATCACCAATTTGAAATATAATTTACTTGTATGTGTGTCTATGAATTTATTAATAAATGTAATAAAGAAATACATAACTTAAGATGGTGCTATTTTATAAAAAATACGAAATAAAGGTCTCACTCTTGTATGGGGACTGGTGACCGCCGGTAGAATCATAGTGTTTCCTATGATGAGAGGTTCAGGACACGGCTGCATCATGCTTGTTGAGCCTGAATGTCGTATTTTGTGACTTGATCCAGACTTCTCCAGTGATCCAACTAGCGGTTCCTTCTCCCAACCTTTCTTCTTTGGGTCTTGTGAAATGAGCGGATTCCTCACGTTGTCATCTTCCTCCTCATCATGGTCCTCAGCTGTCGATCTCCTATCCTCCCCATGTGCTTCTTCTTCCTCGCCTTCGATGTCGTCAATATCCTTGATGACGTCATCATTCAAGGAAGAGTGATCACCCATGATTGGTCTATTATCTACTCGTCTTGGCCTAGAATCACTTTCTGCAGCCTGACAGTGTTGAAAGCGGCGCGTAAGTTGAAGATGATCGAAGTAATGATCTGAAGATCGCAGAAAACATCCACCAACAGCTGGCAAAAAACTAGTCCCGGCGCCTGGGTCACTTAGACCTCGATCAAGATCACTTGTTGAACTACTCAGGGGGTGCCGATGGTGGCTGTACTGTTGCTCAGTAGTTGAGGAGGTAGTTGCTACTGCATCAAATCCAGTAGCGGTGTCAACTAGGATTACGTTCTCATCGATGTTGAGCCAGGAGCTGTTCCATGATTGGCTGGCGCTGCTACCCGACGCAGGCGCGATAGTTTGACTGATTAGTTGCATATTATTGTTATTATTACTAAGTCTAAAACAGTAAAGAAGAGAAACGGGAGAAGACCACTAACCCAAGTGTCTTACTGTATGTCTGTCTGTCTGTCTATCTCAGTCTGTCTGCATTTCAAGTTATTCTTCAATCAAGATGTATCTTCCCTATAGTCTAGTCTCGCATTTCAAATAACTCCAGTGGCCAACGATACAGTTTGGGAAAGTTAACACCCTATAAACCGTATCTACAGAATCAACAATATCTGTCTTAGAATATTATAGTCGCTTGTTAACCGGTCGGCTACGTCCTGTAACACTGTCCTATAGTCAGGGTGTTTACGTAACAGAGGGTATATTAAGTAAATATTGTATTGAAACCCAACGAGTCTGATGCTAGGAGGTACTTTTTCTACATCTAACGATAATCGTAGTGAAATTTAGTCGAAATTATAAGGCAGAGCAACAATCAGTTCTGCATAACACCTGTGTCAGATAGAGATTGTTCTGGTTACGGGTATCTGAAACAGAAAGTTAATTGAAGTATACATAAAATATATACAATACACATTTTTAAAATAATATATCACCTTTATATTATTTTCAAACAAACAAATATATAGTTGCAAAAAAGTCCAATATAATTCTATCGTTCACGTATTGTAAAACGTATCATCCAATATATATTAATTTAATATATTTTTAAGATGTTGGGTTTATTAACATACTATAATACAATTTTATTTAGGATCAAAGGAAATACCGATTTTAAATGGCATCGTGATTGTATACTTAATGGGGGAAATAGGTACTGTGATAATAATTCAGTTAAACAATTAAAATGAACATAGCATACAGCTAAATATTCGTATAGGGGATTATATTAATAATGATAAAAAATAACATTTAAAATATGAATAAATTATCACGTAAATAATTTATGTAATTATGTGGGATTATATTACCAATAATATGAAAACATTTAAATGTTTCAAATAAAATATGTTATTCAAACTATTATGTACGAAAATAATAATTTAACATATTATATGCGTAGATTAATAGACGTGTATTATTTATTGTTGAGTGCATATTAGCGGTAAGAGAAATATGCTTCATATAGGTACCTACTTTGAGTTTTTATGTAAAAATTGAATAAAAATGTTAATGTATGATATTTTTATTAGTATCGTGAACTATTATATTCCAGTTGCCGTAGAGATAGAAATTATATACATATTTTGTATATAAGACAAATTGAATATAATTTATATATAAGCTACACACCTTCGTCAGTGATATATATTTTCATAAGATATACCTATAATGAATTAGTGTACTATATAATATAGTGTTAATATTTTTAAAATTTATGTTCCTTGACATTTTTCCAATAAACTTTCCAATTTCCGTTAAACTCATAAATATATTTTGCATTGACGTGTGTTTTTATTAGAAAATCAAAATATAAGAATTTTAAGGATATTTAAACTCTTAATAAATTAACATTTTATTATTTAAGTAAAATATTTATTTTTAGTAACAATACATATGCTAGATATTTTTGTAGATGATGGTAATATTATTCTATACTAATGTGTAATAAAGGTACATAAGGGTATAATAAATATACACACATTCAACTTGGTAACTTTTAAAACATATATTATCAACGTTATTATTATTTCATGTATTCATTATATAATAATATACCATTTTAAATATGATTTGCTTTATTAAATCTATACCATAAACTGTATTTCCTATTTTGTATAACCTCCAATTTAAACGATCTTTGTTAAGTGTGCTGCGTGTTTCAACATATATTGTATAATAATGTTTTTAATAATTATTATAAAAACATCCTTTTCCATGAACGACACTCCATTGAATTGAATTACCCTTGCATTGTGTAAGTTACTAACAACTTGCTATTCATGAGGAAAAAGTCGATGAAGTGAACTCATTTATATTTTATGCTTCATATGATCACAAGCTCTAAGTAAGTCAATATAAATAAGAATGAAAACTGCATTATCTTTCTTTTAAAATGGAATATATGATCCAGCCATGATATCTATTTTAGATATAACACGGGTATATTTTACTACTGACATTTGCATGCAAATATAGAAGCGATATATAAATATTATTATTATATAGAAAAAATTAAGGTTACATATTTCTAAAAAAACTTACAAACATAGAATATAAACTTATGACTACATCTTTACAAGAAACTATTCTACCCACTTGTAATAATATATGTAGTAAACAGGTGTGTTATAGTTCATGATCCAGACACTATTTAGGTACATTGAAACTTTAATAAAGCCTTATATCTGTACAATTTATAAAGATAGTAGGTATAACTCAAATAGTTCTGCATCAAATATAACAATAGGGCATATTTATTATTCTTAAATATAGTGATGCAAAATTAACAAAATAATTGCTCCCGTTCGTCCTCCAAGTATCATGGTTAGAAGAAATAGCGTTAAAACATAAATATTACATTTGCAGAAATAAATAATAAATATATAACACTCATAACAAGTATTGCATTAATATTGATAGTATTAAATAAATAAAAATATAATGTAAACATCATTTTTATGGTAACTAGACCACATCGCAATGTACTTTTAAATCTATATTCAGTTTTACAATATTGCTGTTTCATATACATAAGAATATTTCAAAAGAATTATGAAAATTCTTATATAATAATATTGGAAAACTACTTTTGACAAGTTATGATCAGTATATTATTATACAAGAATACAAAGAAAAGTGTTTAATCGATATTACGTAAATCTAACGTGTCCAAATCATAAAGGGATATATTTTTTCTTTAAGCATATATATTTTTTAAATTTTACAATCTATCATATTTCCTAAATTTTAAGTATTTGAATCATAGATATTGCATAATATAATCAAATTGATTAAATTATTCAATATCTATGATTTGAATACAGATCAGAACTGCAGAATACAAGCAAAATATGTACATGCACTACACAACTCAACATTTTTAGAAAACTAAAATAATGTTGTATATCTATTTTTATATTTGAAATAACCATTGTCATTAGGCCCGATATTTCTTCTTCTACTAACTAATTCATGCTCGATTTCAATTTGTCTACTGTTTTTATTTTATCTTATTACGTAAGCAAGGAAATTATGTAAGTTCTCAGGAAAATTAATATTAGTTCTCAAAAACGAATTTTGATCCTGTCCCGACACTATCGTCATTAGAAACTTTAAAATTCACCATGGTTCCTGAGACACTAATTAAAACGAGAATACAATTGAAAGAGTATAACATATTTGTGTCGAAAGACAACGACGAATTCTATACAAGAATCGCAGACATCGTCTTTTGGACATATTTAAAAAAATGATATGCTGGTCTTTTGGTCATCTTATTGGCTCTCATCATTTTTCGATCCTCATTAAAATTTCCGAAAGAATCAAACCAAAACCCAATTGGTACAACATGGTTTCACTCATAATAAAATAATGGAACAATGGGACAAGGTAACTTTGACAACGGTCTGAATTATTATACTTTTTAGATATCTTCGACAGACGAAGAATCTAAAACTAAATTTGTTATTCTCATATTCGCATCTACGACTAAATCAATCCAAAAATATTTCCGCGAATCAAAACACATTGTAACCCAATACTGTCGAAGAAGTTGTGAGGACATTTTGCATCAGAAACTTCGGCAATGGACTCAGCTAATTTATACTTCCTTTACCATTTTCAAGAAACTGCATCCAATTCTAGAAAGACTATCACGTCATAAAAATAAAACATTTTGTAAACTTTCTAAAAAAAAATTCAGGAATAATAGTGATAAGTAAAATAATAGCAATTAAAAGATAACTAACAGAAAACTCTGTAGCTTCGTCTACGTTATCGACGGCCTTTTGCAGCCTTTCGTTAAGTCTGACAATTGCTAGATTGCCCTCAGCAATTCTGAGAAATCCATACTTTACTGCCTGAAATATATGCATAGTGAGTGAGTCGCCATAACAGCAGACGGAAACATCAAACGGTAATCTTACATCACTGTCATAGTAATCCTGATGATTTTAGGACTGTCAGGATCATTTTAACATATCAAACTGTTCTAGCCTAGCGTCATTATTACGAACCCCAAATGATGAACCCCACCCCCTTCCTTTTTTGCGATTTCAATAATGATCCTCTTACTATGTGGCACAATTATGCTGAGATTCGTCTTATTCCAAATTCTTAGAATAATCTGATAATTTGATGAACTAATCTGAGAGAACATAAAATATAATTTAAATTCTTTCACTAGGCTACCTTCACGTTAATAATATTTAATGAATTGGTAGTACAAAGAATTATGTAATCGATTTTTGAAAACAGAATTTTGTATTTATTGATAAATTATACAAATGCACTTGATGTGTTTTCAAAGACCGATTTACAGCATTTATTATATTTATTATATTTAACACAATAAAAACACGTAATTAATATTATTAATGAATATTATGCTTATATAATGCATGTATTATATATAATATATGAATATGAATATATGATGATATATATGTATACATTATTTTGAAATATGCTTGCTTAAGTAATCATAAATATTATTTCGCTGACATTTTTGACATCATGATTCAGATGTAATCAAATTCAAATGTATTGAAATATGAAAGTTGGAGACAGAAATATATTTATTTTATCATAATATATATAAATGATCTAACTTAAGTAAGACCTATTTTTATTATGAAAACTGAAAATGCTCTGAGTGTAGATATATTTGGTAAAAAGATCTTATTAACACTATGATCACATGGATACTGACACCTCTCAAAAAACCTGTTTATTATACTAAGATAAATGATTTTATGTCAGCTGTTTGACATTAAACTAATAAATCACTTTTCAATCACTAGTAATACTGCTGAGTATTATATAACATTTCTTCACATTTGACATTATTCTGAAAATTGAGAAATTTATGAGTATATAAATTAAATATTATGGTACTACGTAATATAGCATTTCCATCCAATTTTAAATAAATTATGCATCTACTTGCAAGGTAGAATAATGTCATTAATATAATTAAAATTAATAATACTAAGGTTAATTTGGACATTAATAAATTTGACCATTTGATGTTTTTTATTAAACTTTCTGACAGCTTATACCAAGATAAAAGCAAAGTATGCAAGAAAATGTAAACAATTGTGGCGTTCTACCTTATTATAGGCTTGAATAAATTGCAGATACAGTTGAAATATAATATCTATGATTATAATATATCTAAAATATAAAAAAAATGAAAAGCATGTAACTAAATTTATACATTTTCTTTAAAAATGTATAAAATGTATTTGTATATATGTTACCGGCAATCTGTAAAATCCGTCAATGTGCAAAATGCCTAGGCAATTTGAAATATGCCGGATACA
>JAYRBW010108413.1:0-18535 GCA_036023295.1 Invenusta paracnida
TTAATTTTAATGTAAGCAGCTTCAACAATGCGTCTAGTTGTGACTGCATTAGATTTATAGATTAAATGAGCGTCGTTTACACTATAGTGTGTAAATGTTTACTTTATTACAATTTATCAATACAAATAATATAAAATATTTTTCTTAATAATATTGTATGACAAATCAATTTACTTAATTAGCTGTAAACAATTCGTGTCTTTAAATAACCCCTTTTAGCTATACATAGTGCGGAGTGTATTGTACTCCACACCCTCGACAGTCAATTTGGTTCATGAAATTTTACGTCACGCCTTCCTTCTCCCACTCACCTGCTATAAGGCAGTGTTCTGTGTACTGGTGGTCTATCGCTTCTGGATTCAGGTATTTCATCCTTTTATATTTTTAATAACGGCTTTGATGACCAAAACTTTTATTTTCTTCTTCAGAACGCAACTAATCGTCCGATATTCATGCATGATTTAGTGGAAGAAGCGGATTCCATTGTACGTATTTCAGTCATGTATTTGGTTTCTTTACAGTATAGAAATTACTGGAAGTTAATACACTAGAACAATAATGACATAATATTCAGTTGTGTGTTTGTGTAATGTACTTCACATCACATCGTCCATATTTTTGTAGAAAGCTTCCAATGGACTGAAGACAGAAACTAACAGCACTGAAGACAGTGATGTTGAAGATCAACCTTTGGAAGGGGCATTTCAAACTACTTTTCAAGTTGGTTGGATAACTTTTTCCTCTACTCATAATATATCATTTTTATGTAATACAGGCAGTTTGTTTTTTATTATGTCCATGAAATATGTATCTGTTAGTCATTTTGATTTCTTTCCCTTGTGGCTAGCAACCGATCAGAATTAACGTTATTTACTTCGCTATTTAATAAAAAAGCTTTGCATAACAAACAATTATAACAAACGCATAAAATAATATAATGTAATTAGGGAAACATGTACCTACATCCCTTTATATATTTTAAATAAGGTATATGCTAGTTTTTTTATTATTACTATTATTCTATAAAATTTTAAAATACATGATAATTTAAGCTTTACAAGTGTTTTGTAAAGATTTTCCCAATAAAATATAGACGCTGGACAGTTTAAATTAGACAATGTCAATTAAAATACAAGCGAGAATATAAATTCAATATATGCATTTTTTAGATCAAGTGAGTAGAGTAGTAAGGGTTGGTGGAGCACTGGAACAATGACCACCCCTCCTCCACCTCCCAGCCAATCAAAATCAAGTACGGCTTTAACTAATGATAGGGCACGGAGAATCATAAACAATAGCACGCGTCTGTTATAGTCATTCTATTTCTGCTCTCGCCCGTATGCGGTCGTATTCCTACGCACTCTCGTTATACATGGATACTGACATCGCGTCGTTTCCGATTAATTTAAGGTCGCTGAATTCAATTTTAAAACAATACACTTTCGCACGTCATTCAAATATGTTTGGTAGAAAAATTCGGAAAATTCACTATTTACATACAACTGCTCCATTTCCTAACAAAATAAAAATTGCGTCCTTTTTCTGAAAATTGCTTCCTGTTGAGATGGAACCCCATAAATTCAAATTAGCCACATTTATTCATAAGTTGCATATTTACTACTTGTCTTAAATTTCAGTTGTATAGCTATGATATAACCGTATTTTGTGAAAACTAATACATTTCTAGATAATATCTATAAACTCCTAAATGATTCCCTAAAAGTATGCCAAGAGTTCCCTACCGGTATGCTTAAAATTCCCTAAACTCCTGAACATAAGTAAAAATAAAAAGTTTATCCATACAAACATATATTCTGTTATAATAAGAAAACCCAGATATGGAGGAAGATTATAACATTGAGTCACAAACTGAAAATATTAAGGACGAGAACAATAAATTATGACGCTATAAGGATGTATTAAAGCTGGACATCAAACAGTCATATTTAATTAAATTTATTCTCCAGAACAGGACAAAAGACTAGATAAACCAGGCTTCCCTATCTGATATTGAAAAATTTGTCAAGCGTAGAATGTTGGAGACTTGTTTTTATAGTGAAATGCAACAGAGACGATGCCTTGCAGCTTCTTTATACCCGCTTTAATAAATTAAAGAAGAAAAGCAGTAACCGTGCTACTATTAGCTCTACTTTAGAGGAAGCAATCAAAGGAACTTGATGATTCTGGAAAAACCAAGTGCATGAAACTGTCAGCAAAATAACTAGAAGAGAGGTGGGCGTTGATGAAGAGAATACAGAGGAAGAGGAGAACTATACATCTGACGATGAGAATTAATGGAACACTTATCTCTATTATGGCTGTCTTAACTATGATGATGCCCGGTTATCTGAAGATACATTTACTAATGCTTTTGCTTTTATGTAAACGTTAACTGTTGTAGTGAGATATCCTGCTTATTATAACAGAATATATATTTCTATGGATAAACTTGTTATTGTTACTTATGTTTAATAGTTTGAGGAATTTTTCGCATACTTTTAGGAAATCATTTAGGAGTTGAAGTAATTTTTAGTATACTTTAGATAATCATTTAGGAGTTTGGGGAATTTTTTAGCATATCGGTAGGGAACTTGTAGCATACTTTTAGGAATCGTTTAGGAGTTTAGAGATATTATTTAAGAATTTATTAATTTTCACAAAATGCGGTTATATCATAGCTATACTATTGAAATTTAAGACAAGTAGTCTATATGCAACTTATGAATAATTGTTACTCATTTAAATTCATAGGGTTAGTAAGGGGCCGTTCAAATATTACGTCATCACTTGGAGGGGATGGGTGGGTCAGCAATAATATGATTAGCAGGCGATGACCCACCCACCCCAATATGATGAAGAGGGTGGGTGGGTCAAAAATGCCAGATTTAATATGACGTAATATTTGAACCTAAGCATTTTTCAGAAACGGCGCAATTTTATTTTGTTACGAAATTAAGCATTATAATGTAAATAGACTCTCACGTTTAATAAGGAATACTATGACCGAATGAAAAATGCAATAATCGAAATCTACACCATTAGTTATATGGGATTCGTTACTTTAACTTATTTAAATTGGTGTATGTATGCTCACAATAGCCACTGAATTTTCTTGCCAAACGGATTTGAATGACGCGTGAAAGTGTTTTGTTTTGTTTTGTTTTAATATCTAATGTTTAAAATTTCCACGCATTTTCGAATTTCATTTTTACGCGTATACTTGTATAGGCGTCAGCCAGATGGTGAGAGCGTTCTGTTCTTATTAGTAAAGGCTGCATAGTGTATTAGAAAAAAACAGTAAATGTACTTGATTGATCAATTACTACCATTAGTGTACCTCTGATCAATATGTAAGTAGGTAAATCGAACTCAGCGACCTTGATTTAATCGGAAACGACGCGATGTCGATATATAACGACAGTGCGTAGCAATACTGTCGTACAGAATGACTATAACTGACGCGCGCATTTTGTTCATGGTTGTCCGTGCCCTATCATTGGTTAAAGCCTTACTTGATTTTGATTGCCCGGGAGGGGTAGGGGGTCTTTGCTCCAGCGATCCACCTTACTTACTACTACCAGGCCGTATCTAATGCTGCTTGAACAAATAAAATTGTGACACTATTTTATTAGGAATTTATAAATCTAACCAAAGAAATTAAATACTTTTCTTTAGAGATATTGTACATAGAAATACACGAATGCACGAATGTGTGTAATACATATTAAATAATAATAAATAAATATAAAATTCTGTACCTACATTTTTTATAAAATTAAAATTTATTTATAAATATAACAAAAACATCTACAAGCAAAGAGCAGAAAAGCAGGAAATAATCACAAGAGCAAAAATGATGGGCTTAAGACACTCATACACTTTTGAGTGCATTTTATTGCTTTTGGTATATTAATATCGATCCTATGCATGCTACGAAACTTTATAGAAATAGCATTCTTTTCAGAATAATTTAATTCCCGCATTTTTACTTTACCCCCCCCCCCCTGTCTCTTAATCACTCGTCTATAACAAGTAAATCAATATCTTACATTAATTATCCATTCTTGCATTCAGACGATAGTAACCAACGCCGCTCATGTATTTCTGCTACCATGCCCGGCAAAAACATCACGCACACCGGTCGCCTTATCAACCACATTAACAACAGAGAATAGCGTGGACAATCGTGACCATCAGGTGGCCCTCTGTGATAGGGTGATAGAGGATATATTTGCCCAGTTCATCTCTCACACCTCAGATCATCAACTTTCTGTGGAAACATGGTTGGTATTCTCAGCCTCTAGATCTTTTTCCCAGACTAGATGCTTGCTGTAAGGTTCGTACATATCCTTGCACGTCCTTAAAAAGTCAATTGGATCGCAAAGGTGTTTAAATATATATTTAGTGCAATATATTTTTTACAAAAGGAATAATAGAATTACAACTTGTATAAATGTTACAAATTATATGCAGAGTCTATGAATATTAATTACGTATTAAATGTTGCTATTTACACATAGACGTTACACACACACAGATGTGCCTTTATGCCGAAGCGGGGATTTGCTTCAGCAAAAATCAAGTATGCTACATATCTGGAAGATAAAAAAACAGAAAAGTGAAAAGAGGGCTGCTGCAGAGCTCGAAGAGGACAAAGAAAACAGAGTTTGCAGTTGGAAGTGGAAAATTTGTCGGTCAAGGTAGATGTCCCTTGTGACAAGACATTGAAATTGATAAATTCCAAGACAATTCTAATTGAGTTAAAGGCCATGCAGGAAGCTACAAGAAAACGAAGCGAAGATTTGACCAAACTTTATTATTAAATCTATACTTCCTTGACTGGTCATATGATATTATGTGTTAATTTCAGTTTTTTAATAGTTACATTACTATATGCTATTAATATTAAAATAGATTTTTAAAATTTGTACCAGATCCTTAAAAGATTTGCAAAAAAATTCTGTACGAACCCTGATGCTGGATTTCCTTTTATTGCTAACTGAATATAAAGACTCTAAACCCCGGAGAAGGTGTACTCGGCTCTGTTAATTTCTTGACGAAAACTTAGCACACTACGGAATGATATTATTCAATGGACGTGTTTTAAACACCTTTTCTATTAATTCCGTAGTATATGCTTTCTTAAGATTTCAAAATATTCATAATTTCTTCATATTATTTTAAATAGGCTCCACTCAGATACACTGTATTTCTTCTCCGTTTCAGCGGTATATTTTTCGTGTATTTATTTATCTTTCTGCATTTTGGCAGATTGTATTGACTTTTTATTATTTTGATTTTACTTTTTGATATACCTGGACCTTAAATTTTGCGTTCCAAACGAAGAATATAATTTGCAAAAGTACATTTCTTTCACAGGGAACGGTTCCTAAACGTCATCCTCGACGTTATTTGGGAAGGATTTTCATCACACGCATCTGACATCAGTTGGGTCCACAACAAGAATCTTATTTCGGCTGTGTTTCAGGTGAGCTCTACTTTGGATTCTATCTTTATTGAGCATAATATTAGTTTCGTTCCATCATTTCAAAATATTGATAAAAAATATACATTTCGTTCATTAATCAACAAAATTATCATAACTTTTATAAATGGAACTTTAAATATATATTATGTTTCTTGTTCAGAAATAAATGCAAAATATACAATACACTTCGACTTTTTAAATATATATTTTTATCTAACTGAAACAATAAAGGGTATTTTTTCATAATTATTTTAATTTACAAAAGTACTCTGATTATAAATGCCTCTGTAAAATATAAATAAAGTGTCAATGATAATTATTTAGTACACTGCAGAGTACTATGCTTATTATCATTATATTAAGTTAGAGCAGAAATTCCACTTTACTAAAAATTAGTGTATAATTTTATTTATAACATAGAAAGTATATATAATAATGATAATAGATTCATAAGTATATTACTAATTAAACTTTAGAAAATTATATTTAAAAATGTTGTCTACTACTTGTGGTAGGGTATTTAAATATACTTATTAGCAGTTGTATACCCCCGTAAACCATTACTTTTTATTAACAAAATAATATAAACATAGAAACATTTTTATGTTCAATCTATTTTAAAATATGTGCATAATATTATCTTCCTGAAATCTAAAACATTTTGAACGGCATTACTAAAAATTATTACCATTTTTATAATATCTGCATTTTTATAATTTATTAACTATTTATAGTGAAAACTACCCAACCTTAAGAGCGAATCTCTTTCTATAATATTTATACTCTTTATGCTATTGTAAATCAGTATTATCGATTTTTTTTGTTCTTCTATGATCTGTGTAATTTTGTTGCATAGTTTAAAATATTATAAAATAAAATAATTTTTTTGTCTTTCTAAAATTTCTAATTCCTCCAAACTAATGATCATTCTATTTTAACAGGCCCTTCAACATTTAGCGCCCATCAAATAACTACGCTCAATCTACATTTTGTTTTAGTACATATTCTGTATTATCAGTATCTCTATTTGTTCATTGTGTCTTTTAATGTCAGACATTGAACCAGGGTCTCCTCGTGGCGAATATCCGTGTTTCAATCTCCTCAAGCATCTGGGATCGGGCTCTGTGTATTTGTTCCACCTTCAACACCTGTGTCCCGCTGATTGAGGAATGGATGGTAAGAGGTTCCTAGCTTATAACTGTAGTAGAGAAAAAGATTTAAATTAAAAAAGAAAACAAACAGTTGTAGAATCATTTATTTTCGAACGTTTTGGAATATACAATATTCTTCAATAAGAAATTCAAAAAAGTGCGTACAAAATATAAATAGTACATATAAACAAGAAGTTGGAATGGACGAAACGAGTGAGCGATTACAACGATTAAAGAAAGAAAAGTTAGAAATATTGAAGAAAAAAATAAGAACCTTAATTGAAACAAGGGCTTTTACAGGTGCTTCTTTTTCTCTTAGCTTTGTATTTATTAATTCATGCCTAATCTGTAACCTCACTAACTAACATACTTGAGTAATTCACCATTGGCATTATTAATTGCATGGAACTTTTCTCTTTCAGGAGACTGTGAAATACCTGACAGCGTGTCTTGGTAAGCAAGTGTACGGAGTCGATCTCTCCAATATACCATCTGAAAGTAAGAAGACAAGGAGAGGCAGAACACAACAAAGTGAGATTTACTCCTCTTTTTAGTTATCATACTGCATTTCTTTTTCGACTGCTTTCTCATCCAATTAACACAGATGATAGTTACAGTGACATTTAATTGTGTACGACAATAAGAAACATCATTTAAGGCGTTTTAGAAACATATTATTTCACATTCAATATAGTTATAATTACAAGATAAAAATAGTACTCTTCTTTGTTAACTGCAGCATCCATCGATTGAAGGAAGGCTTAAAATTTAACTCGCATAAAAAGTTCGGTAGAGAGTATATTTTAAATATAAAAAATATATAAACAATCAACAATACATTATATTACACTCTAATACACAGCGCGTTTTGAGACAACATTGTCCCATCTTCAGGTACAATACATATGTAATTGGCGGGTTATATTACCTAATATTAATAGTCTAGATTAATAAACTGAACAAGAAAAATCAAATAGAATAAAAGCAGGGACCATGACACCTATTACAAGACAATAAAAACATTAGGAAAATGAACTTCTCTCGTTGTCATTCTCATAATATTTCTAATGTTTTCTAATAGATGTCATACTATTTAACCCGACTTGTATTCAATGTTGTTGTTCTTGTTGAATTTATTAATCTAGACTATTGTGTAATATTACTCTCCAATTATATACATATTTATTATACCTGAAGATGGAACAATTTTGTCTCGAAACGCATTGTAAATTAAAATATATTTAACTTTATTGTTAATTGTTTTGCTTCATATAGTTATAATTTATTTGAATAATTCACTCTGTAAGAATATAACAGGGATCCAAAAATGTTTAATATGAATATATTTATTTATTTAGAGAAAGTGATTTATAGCTTTCATAAAATCATATTGAATTTACAAAAATTTGCTCCAAAATTCTAAATTAAAACTACGATTTTTTAAATATATGTATCTTGCACTATTTTTCTTGATACAAAAACTAATAATAACTCTCTTTTTTTAAGAAATAATATTACAATTTCAAATGAGAACGTTATATACTGATAGTTTCATGTTACTATCGCATATTAATAGGAAAATAAGAAAAGCTGGACAGTGCTTTGTAGGCCTTTTGAAGTCTCTTTAGCTACCCACTCTTCTCGTAATGTTGTAAAATATACCAACAATAAACCACTAATTTATTTCGAACAAAGCTTAAACATTTGGATTTTAAAGGATAAGAATTTAAATGGTTAAAAGTGACTAAAGATATATAGATTTTACAAAATTATTAACAAATTCAAATATATCGTTTAAGTATTTTAATAATGAAATATTTAATAAAATGATGTATTATCATACATGCATATATGTGTATATTTCTTTTGTTATTTTTTTTTAAAGCCGATAAAAAACACTTTTTATATTCGTATCTCTTCTTGTATGCTATTTATAAATTTAACATTACTTATAGCGTATAAATGATTCTTTTCAGTGAAACTTCGAGCCTCAAACAAGAAATGTAGTCGTGACTACAGCCATTATTGGTCTCAGCTCATCGTTGACGACCAGCAAACAAACAATCGTCTAGGTAAGATTTCCTTTTTAATGAGAGACACGAAAGCTTCTTTAGTCGGTACAGATCTTCCTTTCTTCAACTCCTGTACCCGTTTTATGATTATGTAACATAGATTTTTTACATCTTTTTGGTGTGCAAAAGTATTATAAAATTGAGTGACATTGCAATCAATGGTGAAATGGTTTTTATGTATAATATAAAATTACATTAATCAATCGATATTGTAATGTTTTATTTTGATTGTTAATATTTAAAAAATCAAATTTAAATTGTTTTCGGGATTACCTGAGAATTGCAGAGTTTAATAAGTCATATTATTCTCTTACTTTGTATATTTCATGAAGTATTCTTGTATATTTACTTTAAAATATATATATTTATTCCATTGATTTAATGCCTGTAAACTGATAACATATTATTTTACAGATTTTTAATTATCGTTATATATGTATGTATATGCAGTCACACGTTTATTTTGTTGAAAGATTTATTTCATTATTAAATGCCAGTAAACTTTTTAACGTTATTTTTGCAAAATTTATAATTATTTATAATCTAAATTATATAATATATTACAATATGAACACTAATGAATAGCAAATACTTCTGTAAAACTAAATGCGAAAAACAGTTTCAAATTTTTTAAATAGGCCCTTTATTATCTTGTTTTAGTCGTAAATTTAAATTTAGAGTCACATGAAGCAATAAATATTTTGAGTCTGCTAGTATGAGTAGATGCTCGCTTAAGTTCATTGTATGGTATAGAGTATTAAAAGTATTGTATTTTTCAGCTATAATATATTAAATCTCAAATTAAATATTTATTTAGCTATGAGTGTGTTTATGGTTAGTTAGTAAGATAACTTTAAGATTAAACTTAATAAGTAGCCGGAAGTTAATTATAGACTAAAGTCGAATACTTAAAATCGGAAATCATAAAAATCAATATCAAAAAATGTATTCGTATATTTTTTTAATAAATATAGACGTATAAGGTAGAGCATTCTTAAAAAATGTTATTAAATATTTTGTCATTTATATGTATAATCAACATGCATAGTTTAATTAAATGAAATATATACTACCTACCCAGTTTGCCTATTATTATTAACTTCATCATTTAATTAATTAAAAAAATTCAATTTACTTCAATTAAAAACAGAATAAATTTATTATCCTGTTAATTTCTTTATTATTTATTAGTTCTATTTCTCGTTGTATATACTACAACGTATAGTGAGTAGTATATATGTACATATATATATAAATATTGAGTAAACCTAAAACATGTTTTTATAACTAGCCGATTTTAAAATAAAAGTGATTATTATCATTAAATCATAATACAAAACATTGTTATTTTTTTGCAAAATTTATATCTCAAAATACAGCAATAAAGTGAAAGGTAATTTTATAAAAGAAGATGAAGGCTAGATCTTGATGGATCATAAGACATAAAAGCAAGTTATACACAATATAGCACACGTATAACACAATATATTTTACCAAATTTCGTGAGGCGAATACGGTATTACAAACTAAAATCATGAAATGCCTGAACAATATATAAGTACATACCATATTAACTACAGCTATTACATAATCACATTACAGCCAATGAGAAGGCACAGATTAAAAAATCAATAGCGGCATTAAGAGAACGACAAAAGTTATGTAATAAACAGCTGATAGAAAATTTGCAAAAATTACCATAGTAAATGCAGGGTTACGGTGGTTTCTTTTTGAGAGCAGATCGACTGTTTTAATAGCTTGATAAAAAGAGCTTCACTAATGTCAATCAATAAAGGTTTTTTTTATTATATTTCAGCAGAAACCCGACCCAACACTGTGATCGCAAGCAGCAGCAATCCCTCCACAGCCGGATCCTCTCCTTCTTCCGCACGCCAACCCGCTCCTCCTTCTCCATACGAGTACCGTCGTAGTCTCCTTGTTTCCCCTGGTTACCGGTCAAGTCCCGAGGAGAATGAAGGAGGTGGTAGTGCTGCCTTTGTGGAGGGAACAAGAGATGAGGAGGAGAACTGTTTGAGTGTTCGATCACAAGATAACTTCAGTTCGTTTAACAACCTAGCTGCCTTGAAGGAAGGAAAGATCATGGTGAGAATCCTGTGTTATTGGGAAAACACCATAAAATTAAATTTTGTTTATAAAAATTTATCTTGTGTAACGCCAGTAAAAAGGAAATTGGTGCTTTAATTATGAACACAGAAAGTATATTTTATCTACCATGGTTAATATTACCCAGCATTGAAATATGTATATATTTCAATTTTACTTATTTATCAATTTATATTCAATTCATAATTATATATTTTCCTCTGTCCTATTTTTAGTGAGTTAATAAAGCCTTTATGAAGATAATTACTCAAAATAGATTAAATAGACTATAAGGTTTGTTTAGAAATTGCCCCAAATAGTCAATAACAATTTTAGCGCAAAATATGTATTTATTTATTTTCAAAATTTATGTCAAAGTAATGTTATATACACTTTATAAGGTCATTAAAATGTCTACTTTAGAAGTTTTAGTAAAATTGTTGTTTTAGTTTAAATTATCTTAACTTTAATGAATATTATGAATTGTTATTTTTCTACGATTAAATACTAAATAATACTCTTGAATAATTTAATTTTACTTACATTTTAATAAATTAAATGTTTGAAAAATATACGTTTTGTGTAACACACCATTTGAACCTTTGAACCTGTTACTTTTTCATCATAAACTTTGAAGGATTGTGGAATGATTACAGACTATATCATCCTTCCCAACACCAGGATACAGTGGAACCCTCTTCAGTTCCATCCAGAAGTAGTCGACAGGGGTCTTCATCATCAACCGCTGGTGGTGTGGATTCTGCCAGCTCTCTAATGGACTTTGGAGGCGGGGTGGCAGGAGAGGAGAGTGGATATGCAACTGGAGGTGGGGAGGCAGGGGGTAGTCTCGTGAGCAGTATCCTCCACCGTCTGTACAATCGTCCCTCTCCTACTCAAGCGACTTCTTTCGCAACTGTTGGAGGAGAGGGACAGCCAACAGCGGCTGCGGATCTGACTAGAAGTCGAACTCTTGAGACGATTATAGGTTCGCAGGCCACGCGTGAGTTACACCCGTTGATACCGTGATAGTTATCTCAATCGGAAAAGCGAAATCTCCGATCTAAATGCTCAGGGAGCAAAAATATAAAAGCCATTTTCTAGACAAACATTACTAGTTATGAAAACACACAAATAGGTTACCTTAAATTCACTTGATTATCAAACCGGATAATTAATGTCAAGAAATTGTTTTACTGCTGGATTCGCGGGAAATTTTACTTTTATTATCGATAGAAAGGATTGATTAAACAGTCTTAATTGATCTTTAAATTAATATTTTAGTCACATATACTATTAAGTGGCACTTGTCTTTGTTCTCCATTTTGGATTGGGTTTGCTTTTTTGAATGAGAAGTTGATTCGTATATAATGTTAGGTAGTCTTCCATGCCATTTTAGAGAAACCAACTCAGATGTCTACGGCCATACCTTTTGCCTACTATCACTCAGTACCTGTGTCTTACATGCAGGAAGGTCATCTTATTGTTGCGAAAACTATATTGTAAAGTTAAACATTTTCTTTTTCATATTTATGCGATTTAAAAATAATTAATGATATAAAAAATGATTTCTTTATATATTAAATATAAGTCATATTTTATTTGTAAAAGTGTTGATATATAAATTTTCTAATATTGTTATTACTGAATATTGCCAACCTTTATGCTACATGTGAGTTCTTTAAATAAAAGTAACAGATGTAGTCACTAGATTTTTCTCAGTTTACTATTATTTTGTATTTTACATTATATATAATTTATTTAACTTGCTACTCATGAAGTTACAAGTAGTGCTTAGTATACTATTATATTATACTATTATTTAAAACCCCTTCCTTCTTCCACATTGGACAATAATATCAAATCTAGTGGTAGCATCCCGGAGCCGGCTTGACTGCCCTACTGACTCCAACGACCTCTTCCTCAGCCCACTCGCAAGCAATTTGGAGGCCGCTACAGGCCAGTATCTCACACCTGCATCCACTGTCCTCTTTTGGCGACGCTTTCTCGGTCTACTAGGTGACATCAACCGGATCCCCGACCCAATTGTCCTGGCATCCGTGCACCAATTTCTGAATCAAATTGTCGAGAATCTCATCAAAATTCGCCAAAATCAATTGCCCCCAGAGAAAAATGGAAAACAACAACAAACGACGCATATCCGGTTAACACCCCCTGTTGCCTATGTATTGCCATGGTTACTTAGCGTAAGTAGCCAATCAATAACCCGTTTAATATTTTTTTACACATAAAATGTTATCAACTGTGTATAAAAGTATTTTTATTGTAAGTTTATTCAAAAGAATTACTATGATTTAAAAATAATAAATAATCCGAAACTAATAAAATCAATCATTTCTAATTATTTATACTTCTTAGCAATATATTGAATTTAAGTAAAATAAGCTGTATTTGCAGATAATGGAAATCTAAACAAAATTTTAAATAAATAAATTAGTGGACATTTTGTAAACGTGTTGCTTTGCTCAGTCGTAATGATATACGATAGATTATATTTAGTATTTCTTTTTAATAATGGAAACCCCTATTAAAAATGTTATATAATTGAAACATATTTGCATTATTTTCATGTTAGGTACTGTTAATTATACCTGTAGTAATATAATTATTTGTAAGGCCTAATATTTAATATGTACTATACTTCATCTTGTTACAATTTTTCATGTCAAAATGATCAGTCGATAGACAGGACGCATTAACTTGTTTGTAACAATAACAATTGCTTCGATATTCTTCTATTTATAATGTTTAGTGTAAGCTACACTTTTATACAATAACCACATTTCTAATACTCATTGCAATTCTGCAGACGCTGCAACTGCCGGAAGAATTCGTTGAAGCGAAGCTTGTAGTCTGGAAGACGCTGTGTCGGATAACAGTCTGTCGGGATAACGAAGGGACAAGCTCGGAGCAGCTGGGGCAGTTTTATAGGGAACTCCACTATGTTCTGAACGGATCAAAAATGGTAAATACTCTAAACTTATTATAATAATGATAAATTTGACTAGCATTTTTAGCCGTGCTCTGAAGTAATAAGGTGTATGAATACCTTCTTTTATTAGTATGTTTTATAATTCTTTTTAATTGGGGGTGATTTTACGAAACAAACAATTCAATTAGACTGTTTACATGATGAATATTTCGAATTTCGAATAACTAAATATTGCTAACTTTATTTGACAGGAAGGATAATCCGTTTTAACAATTGTGTATTTGTTTATAAAAGAAATAGTTTCTGTTTCAATAGTTTATTTCAGTTTATAGAAAAAATAACTACATTTAATTGTATGTATTGTGTCAATCTTTTATTATTAAATTTAGCCGCGCTTTAAAATCAATCACGTTATAGCCGATTAAATGAATTGCTAGCATATTAAATTTATAAAAACAGGAAACTAGAAAGTAAACACAATAAAGTTAATGCTCAGTTCGCTATGTTTCAATGAAATAGGCTCAACTTATTTTTTTACTATGGCTATTCAGTATTTCTCTCTATCTATGTATAAACTTCTTGATATAACTCCCAGGTTCTCATAAACCAAGTCATTCGGATGTGTGGTGTCCACTTCTTCTCGATGCCTCTGCCAGGATCACATCTCCTCATTCTGGACTTTATCAAGGGGGCGCGGGGAATCATCACCTCAATAGCTGACATTAAACAAGTGAATACAATTTATCCAGTAGCAGCTATTATAATATCACTATTTCCGTATAGGTTTTATTGTGATTGAACATATTTTACTCTGTCGCAATGAGGATTTTTGTAATTTATATGTCCTTTAAAATTTATAAATAATTTAACTAAAAAATATATATGCATTGTCTTATATAGTCTGTAGTTAGTAAGTCCAAATCTTCCCCTTTCTATCTCCCCAGACACCAAGAAAAGAAGCAGTCTCACTGCTAGGAAGTCTTCTTTTCTTTCCAAACCATTTCGGACCTCTGCCTCAGCTCGCTCAATTGGATTCATCATCGACATTCTCATTTGATAAATGTTCCACTCTAAAGGTGTGTTTCTTGTTTTGCATAAATCATCCTTTATAGCCATACTTCAATTAAGCGTCTCTTTTCGTGGTTATAATTTGAGAAGTGTAGAGTTATTAAAATATAAATTATTTCTATTTAAAACGAGCTACGATTTTTGTTTATTTGTTAGATTATTTATTAGGGTAAATGTATGGTATGTTACGGTTTTGCTACAAAAATAATTATAATATCAATAATAAGTTAAGTTAAAACAGACATGCGTGCAAATCTTTTGTTTAATTTTGTACTAAAAATCACGATCTAATGGTTGAGATTATTACATGACTGACAGACAATTAGAGTTACTGTAGTGTAATCTTCGTTTAAGTAAAACCTAAATAATTTAGAATAACATTTTTCAGATAATTGTTGCTCGTTAGCTTGCCTGCTACATATTGAATTAATTGATCTAGAAAGCTTCACTGTAAATCATACTTTTCTTTTGCGATTACTTCATTACAACGGGAGATCGCATTCCCTTATAGGATTTATAAGATAATTATTTTGAATAAATTAATGAGTATTACACTTTTGGAGAAAAAAATAATAATAATCCAATTTTAAATCATTTTGACTAAATTTTAACTCATTTTCAAATTTTTATTAAATGATATTCAATTTTGTCGTGTTCTTTACTCGTTTATTTATATTTATTCTATATTTTGACTTTTTTCTAAACAATTTTTAATAAATTTTGATTCTTATTCAATTATAACTTAAAATTGTACTTAATTTCTACTTAGTTTCAATTAATACGTTTATAACTCCTTTTTCCTTCATTTTTGATTCATTTTCAACTATCCTCCCCTCTAGGACCGTCTGGTCGCCTGTCTTCTCGACGCCGCCCGCTCAGAACCCTCTCAACTCGCCCGCTCCATCGCTGTGGCCAGTCTCGGCATGCACCTCTACGCAGAGCTCCTCATCCCCTCCGACTCTCCCCCTTTCCCCTCTGACACACTGCTACTGCCTAGTAGCGGCGGGGGCATCAATAGTCGACTCCGGGAAGTACTCATCACCCTACTCGGACTTCTGCGCTTCCCTGACACGGGCGTGGCCTGCGTTGCTGTGGAGACGGTCCAACTTCTTCTCGCCTGTTTGCCGGGTCTGTTGACCACCTTCCCTGATCTTCCCGCGATCATTGTTCATGTGAGTATAAGGAGTTAAGATAAATCACTCACTGACGGCAAGGCCTCATATTTTATTTTGCCATTTCTAGCACAGGTATCTGCCATTAATTAGTTATATAAATATGACATTTTAAACCCTATATTTTCATTTTATGCTCTCAACTTGCGACTTTAAGTCACATGCCTTTAAGTTATCAAGTAACAAATTCAATGTCTTTATATTTATGTCCCGCACATTTTAATTTGCTATTTTTATCTTATTAATAATAGTTTCTATTGTAGTTTTATGTTTACAATATTTTTTATTTCCATACCAGAAATATCGATAATATTTTAAATTTTTGTTATTGTTATTGTTTGTATTCATTGATTGGTTCCTTCAAAGTATTATACAACTCACATCATTATCTAATTAATCATGCATTTATTTCCTTTAAATTGATGTGATTATTTAAGGTTCTATATTCTCAATTTTGACTAATGCTCTACCATATGTTTATTCATTTTAAGTTATTCCTTTACGTCTTCTTTCTCTTGGTCCGAATACCAACTATATATTCTTATGATGTAGTTGATCACATTAAATCACCACTTGTATTTCTTATTTCTTATTCCATTCGTAGACAATCGCCTGGACATTGTGTAATCGATGGGAAAATATTCAGCGAGAGAGGAGAGCTAGTTTACCTTTAAAACAAGTGAGATTATTTCAAATTATGTGTTCTAATTGTTATTTATATTTTAACAATATTATGTTTTTATATATTATTAGATTATAAAACGATTCATAACATTATCTTCCATGAATTCATCTTTTATTATGTCAAACTGCATAGGACTGCATAGGTATCTGAACAGTCTATAATGACAAAGTAGCTATGCACCACAGGCTGCATGCACGGATGTGTCCTTAATTCTGTGCTATTACCATATTTCTATTCATATTAAATTTTAATTTCTAAAATATATTTATCCGCAATATATAGTATCAGTTTAGGTTGTGAAGACCACAAAATATACATTCATATGCATTCATATGCATCAATATTGTATTTCAAATTACAGTAATAAGTATTATATCCAGTTTTTTTGCATTCGAATAAGTTTAGTTTAGATTTAGAAGCGATATACAAATAGACAAGACAACAAATTGACTATTCAATGATATAGTGTCGTCTTTTCTCTTCAAGATGATACGTGTAATTGAACAATAAAAAATAAAAAAAGCATTAAAAATAGCGGAAATCAGTGATCAATGACGTTATAAAGTTGTTAAGTAGGATAATTGAATATACAGTTATTATTTGTAGTAATAGAGAGAAACCATCAACAAGAGTTAAAGAGCACAATTGACACTAATGGCACTCAAGTGCACTATTGGTAAGCGCGAAATGCAGTGCACCTCTTAACTTCTCCGACTATAACTAAACTCGAATTCAAAATAACTATTTTGACCAAATTGACCATTTTAAGTAGACTGAAACTATCGATTCTGGAAACCACCAGAGACCAAAACTCTGTAAAGACAATGAGTTAGGTAATTAGTTAATTGTTGTTCACTTATCCTCTAACTGCTTTAGATTATATGATAAATGTCTATAAATTATGTCGTAATCATATCTGTACTTAATCTTACAAATGTCGACATATGTTACAGTCAACAGTAAGTTATGCAACATATCTACATATTATACATTAAATTTGTAAACATAACTATTGAGCACAACTCATTAAAAAGGCCGCGGATAATGTTTGTTTTTCATACAACAATATATGCATTTTATAGAGTTAATTTCGATTCTGAGCTGATAATTAGATCATAGTAGACCTTTGAGCTCGCCAAATCTTGGACCAACCAAGCCATATCAGAGGACAGTTTCCGTATATGTTCCGACTGCTAAAAGCTCTGTAAAGCGGCAGCCCTAACACCTCCACTCTCGAGGGTATGCCGGACATGTCCAAGACCAAAATCAAAGTGCAATGGATTCCCAGCCACTGCGATACTCCCGGTAACGAGATGGCAGTCAAAGCCGCTAAAGACGCCTCTGGTATGACAGGCAACTTTAACCCTATCTCTTTATCACAGCATCAAGAAATATACCGACAGATCCCTAAAAGACGACGCCCCCAGACACTACCATATCGCCCAATCCTACTAGCATTACTCAGTTAATAAGGACAACACCCAGATCACGAACTGGAAAGACGATGCACTCGGGACACTCTCTTCTTCGAAGCATACAGGAGCCTTTTGAACCCCAGTGTCGACTCCACGGCATCCACTGCCCCGATGAAATCTACAACTTGGAACACTGGTTTCTCCAGTGCCCCAGTACCGATAAACTCAAGCAGGAAATATTTGAATCCAGCAACCTCTCCGGCCTCAGTCTTTTCCCAAATGAGGTGGTCCTGCTGGCGCGCAAAACTCTATATTTTGCGCTGCGGGAAATCATTCCACCCTCAACAACAGCAGGCAGACAGCCAAGAAATCAAAGAGAACGAAGTCAGAGCAGCACTGGACAGTATGAACCAGAATAAAGCCGCAGGACC
>JAYRBW010108424.1:0-18533 GCA_036023295.1 Invenusta paracnida
TAAAATAAAAATAAAATGAAAAGCTTCATTCACTCGGGAGGAAATGGACTTTATCCTCCCTCATGAAAATAGCTATTCTATATTTTGCAAAAATACAGATTATTTTGGGAATTTTGCTTTACACAAATATATCAAAATACACGATCCTCTTTTTCAAAGTTTTATTAAAAGAGAGGGGTGTCCTCTCAACGGAAGTAAGATTATCTAAAACAAGCTTCTGATGATAGAGGATAACTCTAAAAAAAGAGTTAAACAAGGGACTAAGAAAGGTGGGTAAACAGTACAAAAATGTAATAAAAAATGGGCTATTTTATCTTTATACGAACAAATAAATACAGGCTTCAGATTATTTAGGATAATATTACAAAGTAGATGGCAACAGTGTAACTTCTGAGAAAGTAGAGGGGGTGGGGTCGGCCGACTCTGGGCAACGCCATCTGTGCTGTGTTTAATATTTAAATTATACGCTCTGAAAGTTGTAGGTTGTAAACTATTTCCCCCTATAAAATAGCCATAAAATGCCTAAATATTAAAATGTGTATAACTTTTTTCCCATTGACCGTATTTCTGTAGATTTTGTATAAAATAATTATACTACTATTACCTATCGATTAACATCAAAAAGCTTGTGTTGTAATTTGTTTTATGTTAAACTATATATTGACTAGACTATAAGCTCTCAAATGATTTCCAAAACGTTTACTAAAAGTTCCCTAAACTCTTATACATGATTTTCTTAAAGTTCCTCTAACTACTACTAGAGTCCAATAAAAGTTTCACGGTCACACATTCTTACTTGTACATGACCTTACAGTGAATTCCTAAAAATTGTAAGTGTAGGAGTGTGTCAGCAAACTCAATATTAACTATTTAAAAACCTCAAAAGGCATTAGATGAAAATGTATTTCAAAATTTGCATAATAATTTAATCATTTACTATCAAGCATTGCAAATGTTTTATTACATACAGATATATTGAATAGTTTTCATAGAAACCATAGATTAAAGTTTATGTACTCCATTAAAAAAACAGAGAAATACTATGAAACTTTTTGGATATTTTAAGAACTTGTAAAATCATCTATGAAAAAATCGCTTACTCATCTGAGAATGGTATGCATAACATTGTAGAGAAGAGCAAAATTTACTGTCATTTATTATATATTTGTGTGATATCATACAAACCACACTAAAATGGTGCTTGTTTTGGTCTACTTTGAAACAAAAACATTAAACTAAAATACGCCAATTTTTCTGGGAGTAACAAATTTGTGTTTCTTTACTCTATGATCTTTATAGCGTCATAATTTGTTATCCGCGTTCTTAATATTTTTAGCTCATGACTCGTCATCATCATCCTCCTTATCCGTGTTTTCTCATTCTGGCTGCTGCTCCCACTTCGTCTCGGTAACAAATACGGTTGAGAGATATATTATTTATATAAATGCGATTTCATGTTAGGTGATTAGTTGATTATTTAGTAGTGTATCATGAAATAAATGGACTTACGCCTACGACATAATGTTAGCAGGATTGCAGTGGGTCCCACAATGTCTGAAAAAATACATTAGTTTTTCTTCCAATCGTATCAAACTATTTAATAAGTAACTCCTGCAAATTCACTGGTCAATTGATTCGTAATACAAGCCGCCGATAGACTTGGAAAAACAGGCTACCGTATACGATGGTACTCCTATAACAGTCGAAACAATACTTCTTATTAAGCCGTTTGATGTTGTTGTTATTGATGAATTAATTGAAAAATAAAATAATTGACAGTTATAACTTCCTTTTTACATGAATGGTAACAGACCTACCATGCTTTACAATAACGATGACACAAAATATGTTTAAGGCAGGTAAAGAAAGCATTCACATCTCTCAATACTAAATTCTTAGTTATTTTCAAGAACCCATACGATGTCAGCCCAGTGAGTCATCTCGGACGTCAAATGCTCCATGGGCATTTTGTATTCCTAACTTTTGTTTTCAAGAATTTTATTGTGGATAATTCCTATATATTTATTGATATTTACCAGTTGATACGTTTCCAAAGAATTACATGCTTCTTAGTATTCTTCAAGCGCAAAATTATAAGTGAGATGATCAAAGTGGTATTTTTATCTTTATAGCAACAAAATCGACACATCCAATCATATTGGACCCTTTAAACCTGGCGAAAATCTCCAATTTATATCAATTTATAAATCAACAGGTCATGAATGTACCACAATATATCATAAGAGCTGATAAGTAGGTAATACCAAGGCCTCCAGAATCACCAAAACAACGCTCATAACCGCCGAACTGGCGTGATCTTTAGTGATCTTTTAACAAACTTTTAATGAAACATTTAGAAGTTTAAAGAACTCTTATCATACTTTTGGAGAATCATTTAGGAGTTTAGGGATCTTTTAGATAAACATGTGGAAGTTTAGAAAAGCTTTAGCAAACTTTTAGAAAATCATTTTAAAAGTTGACCTCTAGTATGTGCAAGACTTCTCGTATTTATAACAAATCTTGAAAATGTTCAGCATATTTTGAATATGAATTGTCGCGTGACTTATGTTTCAAATAATACGTTTAAACTTTAAAATTATTTTCGTAACTTTCACACACACGCAAGTGTTTCGTTTTAGTTAATGAGTCGTTCAAAATTCTGAGAGTATTTTTAAATTTGTGTTTCGCATCAACTATGTTTTGACCTTTTCTTACTACTTGTAAATGTGTAACTTTTCAAATTATCCATTGCATATAAACCTTTTTATGAAAACAGTTTATCGGTATACTAGGTATATTGATTAGTTACTGTATGTTAACGGAATATGATTTCAAATATTAGGGGTAATTTGGAATTAGTTTTATATACTTGTCAATGATGTCATAATTTTATCGAATGCTGAAATAATTTTTTATTCCATGTTTCTGCTATTATAATTATTTCTTTGTATATTAGTATTTACATTTGATACTAAATATTATTTCATGTAATACTAATTTATTTTTTCACCGAAATTTTGTTCAATTCTTATTTAAAAATACCTCATCACTACGTTATATTTTAGATGACTTCTTTACGTATACAAAATACAACTATACTAACACGACGTAATATATTATGCATTTTTAGTTTTTATATAAAATTTGTATTATTATTAACTAATGAAAAATATAAACACTTTATAGCATCAATATCATATTATAATTTGTTATTTTTTTATAAAATAACCTGTATTTTAGATGAATTTATTATTCAGTTTTCTACATCATTATATGAAGGACCATATTAAATATAATTGTTTTATTTATTTCTCTTTCATGTAATATTCATAATATTGATAATGTTTAAAATATAACGTCTATGTAAAAGCATTATGAGGTGTATATTAATATAATTCATATTACTCCATATTTAAAATATTTATTAACATGTTTTCTCCATTTCAAATACGAAATTATTCCTTTTTGTAATTAAAACAATCAATAAACAGACATTGAAGCAGTTTAAACTAAAACATAATAATATTTATATTATCAAATCTAAGACACTGCTTAATAGCATTGGCAAAAAGTATGCGTTGAACAAAGTTATTGTCACAATAGCTATAGTAATAAAAAACGTTTATTATTTTGCTATTTCAGCTAAAGCGATAAAAATGTGTTGATTAACCAGAAGTCTAAATAAAGACACAAATAACAAATTATTTATAGCCGCTTAGAAACGTAGCACAATATTTATATATTATCTTTATTTCATTTATTATACATATAACAAAATCACATTATACACTTACAAAATATAAACATTCCCTATATATATATATATATATACAAACATATTTATTAGATAGAACAATTTTAAATACCAATAAACAGCCCATCTTTGCTTATATTTTAATTATTGCCTTAGTCAAAGAAAACCAGTATACTATGCGTCAGCTGCACGCTGTCTTGTCTTTCAATTATTAAAAAATTATCAATTTAGATTTAGATATATATATATAAATATGTGTATATTATATTATATCATGAAAAATTTCCAGATTTCTTCCTATAACATATTGTTGTGTGTGTTTCATTATTTTTAATAAACTTATACCTATAATATTACATTGTATATTGTTAAGTTTTATCTACATATATAACATATATGCATACCTCATAGTGTTGTTGATTTTGAATTTCGATTATAAAACCTTTATAATGGCTCTCATCTTGTTTTTTATATAAATACTAAACATACCTTGTTAAGTTTCTTTATTAAAAGACGTAGATTATTATCTATAATAATAGATTTTTAGCCTTTGTGCCAATAACTATAGGCAAACAAAGTATGAAGAGTATTTTGCATTATTAAAACGTTCGTGATATTATTAGTAATTCTTGTCTACCTTTTAAAATGGATAACATTTTGGAAGTAATGTATATATATATGTATATACTGAAACATTTCATCCGTTAACCGTATAATATTATTATACACATTTAAGGTTTTTTAGTGAGTCTTTACGTTCTCTGTCCATCTAATTACTTGGGATACAGATTTTTTGTTGATTGTATTATATGTTTAGTTCTATAAAAAATTGAATAAGAAAAAGCAGAATTAATTATTCTGAAAATAATACTATAGTCATTGTCAGATTTCTAAACGTTATTCTAACTCAATAAAATATATAAATTATTTATATGCACACCCCAACTTCTACAACTAATTCAGTAATTTTAGTCCCTGACTTACATGTATACCTTCACATAGTAGCTATTAGTATACTTATATAATAGTTTAAGAATAGTTAAATATTTGTACCTTTCAATGCGGATGCTACAATTTGTAAAATATATAGAAGTATAAGACAGCAGGTGTTCATTTTTTATATTTATATTTATATCAAGTATTATTTCAATTATATTATAATATTTTGAACCTTAAATTATACATAGATTAATATGTATAAAGTTTTTATAAAATACATATGATGGAAAAGTTCAAACGCATTTTATTTGTCGCATAATTTAAGCATCTATTGCGATGTATAAAAACACTTCATGTAATCGATTATTTAATCTTAACGTAAATTAATTGCCATAGTATATACGGATTTTAATTTACTTTATTTTAATTTTCCCATAATGCAATGAACATATATTTACTCGTTATTGTTTAGTCTTAACCCAAAATACGACCACTTCACATTTTTGGCTAAAATCTTATAAGGGAACTTATAATGCAATTTGTATATTACTCACTTCATCGAGTAATATGTGATTCTTTTGAATCTAAAACGAGTATAAAATAAAGTGAACACTATTTCCTCTTTGTACATATCTATTTCAACCTGTTAAACATGTAGATATTTTATTTTGCTCCTTAGAAATACATACAACTTTGTAAATATAAATAAAATGGTTTGTTTTATATTATTGAGATACAGTTGGTTTTTTCTATATATACAGTAATGCTTTATTCTTCTTTTTCGCTAATTAACTTATATGTTTTCTTTCTGTATGCTTAGTTTAGTTGTGGATCTATTTAAATTAGTTCAATATTAATACAATGCACACACAATATTAAAGTGTTTTAATATATTTAAAACAATCTATAATTCTGTTTGTTTTAGAATTACTTTTTTTACCATAATAACAATATAAACTTTATAAATTGTTCACGTCTTACATCTATATCTGACTAAGTAGATAACCACCTCCTCCTCATTCGGAGTACGTTCACGAAACCTCTTTTGTAAATTTTAGTTTCGAGTTGCAATCTTTCTCATTAAAATTATTTGTATAGTATAGTTTGTTTCCACAACTGCACATTTTTCTGTTGAGGAGAGCGTGTTTGTTAGTTGTGAAGTTTACGCTTATGTGCTTACAATGTCTATTACGCGTAATATGACCTTTAATTTACTTTATGGAAACAAGATCACTCCTCAAATTGATTAGATTTTTAGAATGAAAACGTCCATCTATTTTTGTGTGTTCTGTTTTATTTGAAAAATAAAATTGATTGACATTGGTTATGACATTAGACTTTTAATGTTAATATTTATATACAATGACATAATTTGTAAATTATTTTGGCTGTACTTAAAAAATACGTTTTTACTTATATGTTTCACAAATATTACCATTACATTAATAAAACTAATTGTAATATGAAAGTAATACATACTCGTTAATCAATACGATTAGTTAATTTATTTGCGTTTATTTTATCAAAATCATCAACGTCTGTATTATTCGTAAAATGTCAATACTTTTCACTATAAATTCCCACACGACACCTATTCACTCAAACACAATGTGTGTTTTTATGTTTTACGTTGCCTATGCTTATATTAAACTTATTGCGTTCCTATTTACAATTTTAAAAGTTTTACTAAAAAATAAATCAAAACACTTGTTGGTCAGCCGATTATTTTAAGCATAAAATGTAAATCTCCAAAATAGTAAATGTATGTTATTTTTATTTATAATCATTATTAATGATTTGTATTATCATAGTTCCCTTACTTTTTTATGTGGAATTCTATATACAAGAGGCACATTACATTAGTTGATTAATTCCGAAATATTTGTTATATCGACTGCAATTACATTATTTACAATTGTCTGCAATTACATTATTTACAATTGTATTGATTTGTATACGCTTTAAAATCAAATACGTAATAATATAAGCTATAGTATAAGTGGTATCACTAATTAAATGGCAAATATTACATCATGTATTTCATTTAAACTTTCGTAAATAATGGTATTTAAAAAGTGTTATTCATGAAATACTAAATAATAAGAAAAAGGTATTATATAATAAAAACGTGATAATGTCAAATGAACTATTTCAAATATGTGACTACCTTTTCAGTTTAAGTATAGCTTTATTTGTTAGACGTATTTTACTTCAACAATTACTCATATATTTTAAATATATTTTTTATTTGTTACTATAAATTTATGAGCAGCTATTTTCCAACTTTTAACTTATTAAAGAATAGTTTTATGTGCATAATTTTCAGTATGTAAAATTATTAATTTAATGGTCATAACAATATAAAAAGACATCATTGTAAAACAAATAAAATGTATTTCATGTATTTCATGTATAATCTAATAATTTTGAATAAGTAATTCACTTCAATTCGCACTATATATTGTTCAAAGATTAATAATATTGTCTTAAAATACTGTTATTAAAAATAATAATATATTTAAATCCATAACTTTGAAGTTACAAATTTACACTGCCTTTCTATATAGTCAAAGCTCTCAATGGCCTTAATCCTTGTATAAAGAATGAAAGAACAATTACAAGAATGATAATGTTAATCACTTAATCTTTGATGATTAAAAAAATATTTCACGCTGTGAAGCGTAGAGTATGTTTTATATGGTGTCAAGTTTGCACTAATACATTTTACATAAAAGAACGTATAAGCGTAATTCATTGAATTAATGGCACGATTGTGTAAAATATATATTGATCATAAAAAGCAATCTTTTGGGGATTTTAATATGCTATATGTATATGTATACCTATGTAGATCCTTAAATTGTTTCGTTTGCTTAAAGCACCATGAAATTCGTCTAATTAGTATAAGCTGCTAAACTTAATAGTTTAAGGATAAAGCCTAAGTCTGTATTCACCGCTTACACCCACAGACTGACAGCAGTGATACGGAGCAGCCTATCAAACCTGCAGAAGGCCGTCCAGGGTTTGGTGGTGATGTCCTCAGACCTGGAAACAGTGGCAGCAGCCCTCGCTATTGGAAAGGTGCCCGCTGTTTGGGCCAAAAAGTCTTATCCTAGTCTTAAACCGCTCGGCTCCTACATCCAGGATCTCATTGAGAGACTTAATTTTCTTCAGGTCAGCCCCCTTTCCCGATCCCTTATCAGTCTTGCTAACAGGATATACGAGAAAGCATCTATAATGTTTCTTAATTTTTATCGCAGTTATCTTATAAATATATTAGATTAACATACCTTAATTTAGATTATTTTGACTATGCTGAATAGTATTATTTTAATAAGTCCAAGTAATATATATTTTTAATTAGCATAGCTAAATTTTAATCAAATTTTTAAACTAACCATTTTATATATCTAAGCGTTTATCGATTTTATCACATGATATTCCAAACATTAAACGCTATTAATAAATACGTATAAAAATCATTGAATAATAAAATATGTTAATGCTGAACAATTTGATAAGAAAATATCGGTCTTTACCTAAACAATGATCAAGTGAGCGGCTACTCTATACTGTAAGTGCTTGTTTACCGAATTCCATCTCAATACAAAAAATATAATTAGTTTTTATATAATTGTAAGAAGGAAAATATGTTTAAGTTTATTTACTATACAGTTACATTGGACATATCGTAATATTATCGACGGATTTATAGTAGCAGTATACACTGTACTACTGTACTACTGTATTCTACATTTCCTATATAATACTAACTACTGATTTATTAAATTATACAAGTCAAAGAATATATTATATTTAAGTAGTAGCCAGGACGAAATACATTTTAAAACATCATCCGGTATTTAATAACTATCTCCTTCATTTTTGAAATGACATATTTATTATATACTTACGTTTGTCTACGTTTAAAAAAACAATTCACTTAGTTTAAATAAAATGTACATTTTTAGATTATGCTTAAATCGTCAGTAAAACGTACTTTCTCTTTATCATGTATATGCTAACACCAATGTCTCGTTGTTAAGAAATCTATAGTTTGATACACATTTAATTAATATCGTAATCTGTCAAATAAATTATGTAACTAAGCATAATATATATCGTGTTAACCTACAATTTTACAAACTTTAAAAAATGTAATTCATCTACATTTGCAATTATATTTTTAGAAATTTATATTTTTTTAAACGCATTAAATAATAGTCACATTATTGTTTACCCTCATGCACATATATGCACACTAAACACGCGTGTAATTCTCGGCATAATAGGTATATTTTCAAATGTCACGTATATCTATATTTTATTCTTTAAAAAATCATACTAATTTACTCATATCTAGTACTAATGTTTTATAACATATTATAATATCTCTTTTAAGAAGAAAATTATCTAATAATACAGATTATTACACAAAATGGATGTCAAAATTCTAATTATGGCGACTATCTTTATTTTTAAAGTAAATTTTAATATACAAATATAGCTATAAAAAGATGTCTTCATTCATAAATGAATATCAGCATTTAAAGTAATAATTCATTATATATCGAAAAACATTAATATATTATATATTTATAACACAAAATAAGGGAACATAGATCAATAGCAGAAAATGCTAATTATCTGAAAATTACTTGACATAAATAAGAATTCATACGAATGGGTTAATTATACAAGTTTATACCTAAATGAATATTCTCAAATTACGTAATTAAATAAAAATGACATAAATTGTTTTTCTTATTATGGAAATTAAATTGACAAGAATAGTACAGCTACGGTAAAAATGCTACAACCAAAAATGATAAAATAGTTGAATAAACAAGGTTTGACCGGTAGGATTATTTGCTATAGCTATTATGACTCTACATATATATTCTTTAGCTCTCTAATATATAATTCACTGACTACTTAAAAATACCTTAAAATATCAGAATATATAAAATTAAATAAGGAGTTTTATATATTTTTTTTTCTTTTTTTTTTTTTTCAATATTAAAATAAAGCAATGAAACGGAAATCTAAAACAAAATCCGAAATGTGATAGCTTCAATTTTTTTATTAAAGTAAAATGTTATTGAACATGCAACAAAAATTAAATTGTTTAAAATTAAAAGTTTTATTCCGCATTAAAAAAATATACTAATAAAATTATGGAATGAAATGAAATAGAATATATAGAGCATTTCAGGATTTACATATTGTCTTATAAAATACTGATGCTTAGTATTCGTTTTAATATTTAATAGCTCATATCAATAAGATGACGTAAAAAAGTCAACAAAATTTAGCATAATACTAATTTAAATAATACCTCTTAAAATAGAATATGTTATATTATTCTGGCTATCGCATAAATAGTCTAAAATTTTTTTTTAAATGTATCGATTTAAATTAAACCACTTTCATTTGCTTCATAATTATATAGTTGTTTTGAAATGTATAAATAGTTTATTATGACATCTTATACAGTAATTACATGACATATAGTAATAATATCAAAAGAATTCCCTTAGCGCATTTGAATGTATACATCTATCAACATTTAAAAACAAGATAATTCGACCATTAAGATTTCGAAATTAATTTTAAAAATGCTCTAAAAAATTGCCTCTCTGATTTATAGTAACATACTACTTTATTACCATGAAACATATTTAGTAGTATATATATTTAAAAAAATCAATTTTCAATAAAATTTAAATAAGTAACTCAAATCCAAACAGAAATAGTTAAAACAATTATATTTAACAACACATGCTATAAAATAGTAATAATAACGTCATATAAAACCTTAAATATTTGGTCCAAACTATAATGAACAAAGAATATAGAATTGTAAAGAAGACTCACTCTTTTGATTCAAGCGGAAAATCCACCAATTTGAAACTACACCAAAAATATGGAAATGTGCGTCAGCATATTATCAGCTACAATAATTTGTAATTCATAGGAGTATAGCTTAAATAATAATAACAATTTTCGATAGCGGCAAATAACTAGTTTTGCCTACATTATTTGGTATGCATGGTCTATATTATACGGGCACTTTATTTCATATTCCTAAGGCTTAAAAGTAGGCAAAACTAGTTATTTAACGCTATCGAAAAACTGTTTTATTATTCAAGCTATACTTGAAAATACATATTATTGTAGCCCTAATTCAGGCGCACATTTCTATATTCATATCAGTAAATTATATCATGTACATTTTCTCTTTTAAAAATCGATCTTTTATACTTTTTTAGAACGTAAATTACTTAATGCATAATTTGATGGGAATATAAAATGGTGAACTTTGAATATTTAAACAAACATATTTACGCTTTTTTTGACAGAGTGAACTCTCTTGGTATTATTACTCTATGATTTATACTATTGGGAAAGATGTCTATTGTGTGGTGATATACTGTAACTTCTTCAAAAATATATTTATATTGCCAGTATTAACGATATATAATTTGTTTATTATTAAAAAATCTCAAATGATTAAGCAATTTTATTTACTAACGACTCATTGCAGCCTTATCTCCTTAAATATTGTTATTATAAATTTAAACATAATATCTATAAAAATAGAATCAAAGTGGGAAACAAAAAATACAAACAAATCAAAAACATACAAAATAGACAGAAATACGAGAATCTGCAAAGAAGAAGAATAAAATTCGTGTTTTCCGTTTTTTAAGAGAATAAGAATATGTAGTTTGTTGTGAAAAAAGAAGTTTATTCTAAAGAGTCAGGGCTCAAAAATAGAAAGCACCGGGGTAGGTCGAATACGATGAAATGGGGCGGTAGAGAAGATAACTGCAGTGTGGGATCGTATATATTGTAATATATGCACGTTTAGTAATCTATTCTATTCTATTTTAATATTTAACTAATGCGCGTTAAAAACATATTAAATGTACATAATAATATTTTCAACTTTAAATTAGTACAATGTGTTTATTTATGTGTCTTATCAATTTAGTTTTTGACATAACGTATGTCCGATATAGACAGAGTTTGGTCTCAGTTCAATAGTAAAACACTCAAGTATGTCATCACGGCGGCAGATTTTTTCTTTTTTATCAATTTAAAAATTGACATTTTTGCAAGACAAGGTAATTGCCTACTTGAGTAAACGATGGTTGAGTAATTGAGCGACGCAATCCGACCTGTAAATATCAATGGTTTGATTTACGATAATATTCGCTTAATGAATATTAGTATATATATATTTATTTAAGCTACCATTCTAATTGCAGGTATTTTAATTAAACAGACTAATACCTAACTGTATTATATTTGGTTACGCTTCTCTTTAACCGACATAATAAACTTATTAGATCATTCCGCCAATATTATATTTAGAAGTTGTTGGGTCATCTCTTTTGTTCCTTCGGAATATGGAGTTGTAAATCAGTGGATTATACTCTACGGACCGTATTGCTTTCTATAATAGTGCATTCAGTTCCTACAGTAATATTAATAGTTTTTAAATGAATCTGGAACCGAAATTAAAAATATTTAACACCGTAAGGACATACTCGGGTGTAAAAAGATTTGAATGATACGAAAATCAGTTTTATAGAATATTTAGTTAGTGAATTGATACTTTGATACTTACGATAACTTTCGTACACAATCACTCACAACTTACATTGCGCTAATGTATTATCAGATTTATATTCTGAATATATACTGAAGCTATTTTCAAGTATCTACATATATATTACATGTAATTATAAATGTCGTCATATAATATAAATCATGAAGTATGCGAAAAAATTGTGTTTTGTTATTTTTCGTTGAGTTTATAAATTCTAGAGTTATTGATTTTTTGTGTATGGATAACTCTTCTATGCTTTATAGCCTTTTATTTCTCGTTGGTTTTCTTGTCATGTTTATATCTTCTTTATGTAATTATGTCATATTTTTATTTGTTATCTATTTTATATTTTATGTCATCTTTTCAGACATGGTACGATGAAGGAAAACCGCCTCTATTTTGGGTTTCTGGATTTTTCTTCACACAAGCCTTCTTGACTGGCGTTATGCAGAACTTTGCCCGCAAATACACAATTCCTATTGATCTACTCGGCTTTGATTTCGAGGTTAATACTTATTATTATTAGGAGTGGATATTGTTTGCAATAAACCAATAAACCAATTGTCAGTGAACCATAGTTTTTCTCGTCTATCCATTTATGTCAATTTAGCCATTTGCGGAGACAATAATTTCTTGTTATTTCTGATATATATTTATTAAAGAACAATAATTTGTCATTTATTCATTTATTCATTTTATTATTAGTCTAATTATATTAAAGAAAATATTCACATTAAAAATCTGGTAATTCCGAAAATTTGTTAGTTCATAGTTTAATTACTTTGCTCTAAATACTGTGTCGATTTAGGCTCACCAAGAGCACACAAGAGTCGCGTATATCCTAGTTGTTTTGGTGGGATCTTTCATAATCCAATCTCAGAAACTTTTGTAGTGTGATGGTGTTATATTCTTATGCTGACAAATATTTGGTCATAAGACTTCTCGCATATGTGTCCCATTTCAAGACGCGACTCAGTGGGTATGGCTGTAGAGCCTCTAGTATATCAAACAACCGGCTGGCGATCTTTAGTTTTGTATAATGAAGCTATTAACAAAAACGCCCTCAACTGAGGAATCGATATAGTAATAACATCTCGAAAGGATCGAGAACCAATTCACTTAAGGCTTCCCATTTTCCCTTTCATTCCTCCCCATTCATTATTCTATGTCTTAGCCAACTTGATTCTCATTGACTAAATTGCAGGGTCTTATGAGATGACCCAAGAAAGAATCGTCCGCTTAATAGATTATTACCGATAACTTAATTTTACCAAAGAAACTTTAAATCGACGAAAAAGAAGGCGGATGCAAGCAACAAAATATAGATTAACATCACCCCAGTATTTTCTTTTGGAGACTGTAACTACTTTTAATGATAAAATAATTGTATACATATCTACATATCTACATACATACACATATATAATATATATATATATATATCGATTTTAGGTGCAACTGTCGTGTAATTATTTCGATATTTAGCTCTATGAAAGTTAAATTATTATTAACGCTGATCCATTTATAAAAGGACCAATATTTTTTATCTGAGCATAAAGCAGCAGTGTTGATATTATAATTCGATTCGCAGCAAAGCTACCATGAAAGACAATTACTAGGCACAAAGCTCAATGTAATTTATTCTTTGATCAAAAAGAGCTTTGCCTGTACTCATAAAAGGAACCTATAAGAACCATGAGTAAATTGTAAATTGCATTCCCATCGAATGTTGATGCAGATATTCTTACAGAAGTACAAAAATATTCTGCTCTTTACAAAAATTATGAAACACGCATTCTTGCAAATTTCTTAAAAGATCTTCTTTAGATGAATGCTTTTACAATAATTAATCATTATCTTATTTGCATATATTAATGTACTCATACATATTATATGTTATATTAGACCACGTTTAACATCAGAGAATTTGTACACATTGTAATTATTACCGAGTACATATTATTGGTAAATATATGTTAAATCTATCTCGTATATAAACATATAATATCTAATTAAGACGTGTGCATTCAACACATTAAATCTATAAACTTCGAAACACTCTTAAAACCGTCTTATAGTTTTCCTGATAGACGCGGGTAACAAAAACATTGTTTGAGGTAGTTTTTTTATTATTATTTGAAAAATCCACTTTCGTCACCGTAAATTCTTGTCTTTCTAGGTTCTGGCAATAGACACAACAGGAGTGGCTCCAGCAGATGGCGCTTATATCAACGGTCTTTATCTCGAGGGCGCAATGTGGGATCTGGAAAAGTAAGTTCCACCGACTTTTGAAAATATTTTATATGTGTACTTTTATATTTTATATGCATAGCATATCTCAAATCAAGCTTCAATTTCTATGAAGTTAAATGCCTGTCATGTTATCCATTTTGAATAACAATATATCTGTCATATCATTATTATAACTAAACATATAAAATTATCGTCATAAAATAATAACATTATCCATCAGAACCCCTTTTAAAATCTCTGCACTGTTAGCAGTTAAGAAACGTATCACCATGGAACTATACATATATATATATATATGCTTATCACCCTTAAAATACTTTTATTTATAGTCGCACAATTCCTAATTCAACTCCGTTTTATATCACTAACTCGATCAGACAATCTTTAACGGTCACAAATGTCAGATTTTGCGAACTAGGTGAACTGGAGAAATAGCTTTTGCCTTTTATGCGCCTTTTTTTGTGAAATGCTCTGCCCTATTCCTTCAGGAACACAAACAATTTTAAAATTTCGAAGTAAGACTTAAGACCTGTTTTTTTATGCTTTGAGGTTCTCACTACCGTTAACCCAACTAACAAGAATTAATGCGTGGAAAAACTGGTGATTTTTTATTTTTTAAACAATTGCTGCTGTTAAAATTCTTGAATACCCATTTTATTTAAAATGAGCAAAATTCTGAATTACAGAACAATGTTTTATATTTTCGGAATTATAAAACCTTTAATTTACAATTTTACTTTTATTTTCTACGTTTAATAACACAGGCGCGTTTATTTATTTGAATAATTCATACGTTTTAGCACTTGTCCACTTATTCGATATTACAAAAAGCTTTTTAACTGATGCTTATTATTCTATATTTAAACCTTCTAATATTGTTTTATAATTACGAGGTAATTATTGTGAATTACTTCCTATTCTATTATATTTGACGTTATACAGAATATTTCTGATTACATATATAGCGAATGTATATACAATTTATGTATACGTTATTTATCATAGAAAATAATATTAGAACTTCTTCACACAGTACAAAATGTTTATTTGTTATATGATTATCTGGACACTTACGTTTATTTTTTTATTTAAGAGTTGCTTATCACTTTATTTATCATGTTAGTTAGATTTTTGCTTATTTATCTCAAAACCTATATATATATAATAACTAACTAAATTAATCTGCTTTCAATTTATGGTCAGCCAGATTTTCTTTCTTCTCCGGAAGATAGTAAGCCACTTTATATATTTAATGCCCTTTTCTCGTGTCCCAGATTCTACCTATAACGAGCTTATAACACTCCACGGGCATTAATATAATATATTGAGAACGACATTGAAATTATTAACTAACAAAACTGTTCAAAAGGGAGCGGATAAAGAGGCGCAATGCTAGCTATCGACATAGTTTTTTGTTTACAATTAACTGTACACATAATATGGCTTGACTGCTTTTCACCGTTGCAACCATATTTATTACAAAAAAACGACTTCCATACAAACTCACTTATGCATAAAGTTTGGCGAATTTGTTTCAATAGTAGTAATTCGTTGATGCTTGAAAATTAATATAATTACTATAAAAACAATGAATTGAGATATCAAAATCACGATAACCATCAGCTATAGAAAAGACTATATACTATACGTTTATTATTTTGGAATTTTTATTACACTAAAACTAATTTTATTTGAATGAGCATTATCATCTTTTCGACAAAATCTTTTAACCACATAATAAATTTAGCGTTTAGTTTATTTTGAAATTCTGTTTTTCATCATGTTTTTTTGGCTCGTTACAATTAACTAAAATACTAAAATAAATTTTTGTTTGTAATTTTTTTGTTAAATACTACATAACTATGTATATGTTAAATTAATTTTCTTACTTAGATATTTAATATTTTCATTGAATTGAATTGAGAGAATTTCTCTTGAATTGACATGCCACAGTTCCATGTCTAAGAAGTTTCCATTTTAAAACGCAATACGACAAGTTCAAGTGTTAGTACAATGTAATATTGTTGAACACTCTACTTCAATTGATTGAATTCGAAAATTGTGTTTAGCAATTATGTAGCAAAACTAAATAATGTAAAAGAAAACAATTAATGTTTAAAATATGTAAATTGAAATAACATTAATTATGTCTTCATTGAAGATCCACTGTTAAATGTGAATTTTTAAATGAAATAGACTATTAAGGCAACTGTATAAACTATTTTCACTCTTGTTGAATTTATGTCCCTCAGCCCCGTCCGTCCGATTTTAACTGACAAATTCTACGGTTCAGTACAGTAAATATACATGTATCTTTAAAAATGTCGTTTTGCGTTGCAGACATACACACAATAACTGTATTACATGAAAAAAGGTAGAAATGAGGAGTACTAAATTAATCCTCGGGTAGAACAAGATGCAAAACTTATTCTGCCTAGAACAATCGATTTATAAATACTATACATATACGTAAAATGCAAAACATTTGACTATATAATATTACAATAATAGATTTTCATTAATATAAAATTTAAATAAAACTCCTATTCATATTGTCTTTATAGAATACTTATAGGGACACGCAACGGATAATATTTTTCATATTTTTTCGTAGACATACACAATAGAAATGTCTTTGCACAGTGCTATGCGCCTAGGTATATATATACATATTATATAATATACTTTTATGTGCATATTCTACAAAAATAAGGGAATTTATGTACCTTTTTCAAACTTCTATTTTGTAACTGTATGCTATAAACCTATTGTATTTTATGCGTTTTCATAATATTACGTGTAATGGCTAATACAGAAATATTATATAGGTATAGATAGGTACCCTACATTAGAAATTGAATAGCGGTCGCAGTATATTTTATTTTAAGCTCCATATGGCGTACATTTTGTTTATATTGTTTTATTAAAGGGATGTGTGCGTTTATTAAATTTAGGGCGTTTACTAAAAACATACGCTTGATAATTAATATGTATGTTAAAGATGTATCATAGAAAGAGCCATTAACTTAGTTATATAGATTTTTTATAACTTTTGTTTTCCACTAATAGCGCATTTTATTGAATAGCTATAAAATACCTATATAAATTTTTAGTTGTAAAAAATAAATCTGTCATCTTTAGTATTAATGACTAGAGCTGGTACCATTTCTCAAGCTACATTGCTGAATGACGCTCTTGTTCTGAATGACGCTGAATGGCTTGATGATGCTATCACATCGTCTAATAAAAACAACTGATAATTTGGACTAATTTAAATTAAGAAAAACATTTGAAATTTTGTAAACATAAAATATTTAATATAATATATATATTATACAGTGATAGTAAATTTGATTAAATATAAATGTGATACTTTCGTATTTCTTATACACTTCAAACCAAAATTATTCTACATATTCTTAGAAACATTTTGAAGTGTGTATTGTATTTATTCTATTCAATTTGCACAACTTTGCCGGTAAATGTGTTTAATATGTCGGTAAATATTAATCAAAATGTGAATAATATATAATATAATATATGTTTATATGCAATTCAATAGTACTAAGCTTTAAACAAAAAGGATTCTAAGCACGTGACTTATTAGTTAAGTGTACTTATGTCAACAGTACAATTATATATATAATATTAATCAATTATATATAATGATAAATACTTGTTATGTACAATTTTAATTATCAATTAACGCCAAAATTTTATATTTAAAGTAATTTAAAATTTAGATTTCGTTAGTTTTCAATATTGTGGAATTCAAATTTTATACGAAATGTTTTAATACTACACTTAAGTTTCTTTCAAACATTTCTTCTTGTCAGGAATTACCACGCATCTTATAAATAAATGTAAAGCAATAGTTGCTTTACGTATGGCGGACCAAAGGGTTCAGTCACGTATATGTCACTTATTTATCAAATAAGTCACTTATTGAATAAATAACTTACTTATTTA
>JAYRBW010108435.1:0-18531 GCA_036023295.1 Invenusta paracnida
ATGTGCATTTTAGTGACATATATGTACAGTTATCGACATATGTGTACAATTATTGACATATATGCGCATTTTAGTGACATATTTAGGTGAATTTCGTTTTGAACCTCTTCGGCTTCTATAGGTACGGATACGGGGGGTTATTGTAGACTTATGATTTGTTTTTCTATTGTAGCTCCAATATATAAACTAATAGTTCTCTATAGTGCATATAACTTCTTGAACTCATACCTTAAAGACGTATACACCAATAACCAGGTTTATCTGAGTGTGTATATCGTATTAGTGAGATCGTTCGATTTGGTCGATATTAATTGGAAATTGGCCTAATAATATGAGAAAAATGTTTATTTTGTCTGCATGAGCAAAAATATCATCATCTTGGATACCTATATCTTAATATGGGATATATCCATCTATATTAAGAAAATAAATACGCTTTGTTATAGTAATCACATAATTATTCCAAACGTTTTCTTCTAATATGGTAATTCATAGAAAAAAAGCTCGGAAGACAAAATAAACAATCCCGATTAAAGGTACAATTCGAATGAGAGGAGAAGACATATCGTGTTTCATTCGTATTGTTTACATTCATACTTAAAAATTAATAACTTTCTTAATGTATGCCTATCCTGTTAATCAATACTGTTTAACCTTGTTGTGTGATCTAATATCTGTTTGCTTTTATAACTATAGCATTATATGTTATTTTTTTAATTATAAACTCTAATCGAATATTGACGATATCTTTTATTAATACTCAAAATACAAATTTTAAAATGAATTATTTATGTTCAAAGTTTTATTAATATTAACAAATAACATATTTATAATAATATTCAGTATATTCGTAAAGAAGTATAAAACTTAAAACTCGAAAACAGCCAAAGAGAACAATGTTCAGTCAAACAATTTGCAGAATTCTGTAAATCAATAAATGAACGTTATGTTAGTTTTATAACTAATTAAATAGTGTATTACATCCAAATGTTGTCACGATTATCATAAGAGTTATTATAATGTATTATGGAATAAAAGAGAAAGAAATACATTACAGATAATATATGTAGGTAGTAAAATATAAATATATAACTCTAAATGAATCATTCCCATTAATAATAAATACAAAATAAATTTAAAAAGAAAGCTAGGACAGTGTAGATATATATATAATATATAAATAGTCAAATATGCAAATTGTAAAATAATAACAATGACCACAAATATTAAATCAGACGCTTGTTTCAAGATTAATATGAAAAATAAGATAATCCATAAGAATAAAACGATGCATAAATATTTATTTCTGAAACAACATGATGTGTTTCCCCATCAAAGCAATTATGAATAGATAATGTCAAGATAAAATTCCAGTTTACATTTTTTTTAAAGATCACCTGGAAATGTCACTATAATATTCAAACTTATTGAGAGAATAGAAGTTTTAACGCTATCAATTATACTAAATTGAATTATAAGAATATAATTATGCAAAATATCGAATTAAAAAGTGGAACTGTTAGTGAGAGTCCTCAATTGTATATCGTAAAATATGCTTCAAATGACAAATAGTAGGTATATACATACAATACATTCCAATATATTCCGTAATACACGTGGAAAATGAACGATTAAAAAATTGTCCGCTCAACTCAATGGGGACATTATTCTAGTTGTTTAATTTCTTAATGTGGTCAACATATTGATACAGGCCGGCATTGGTGAGAGCTTCCAATAGTTCCTGGAGACAAGTGTCCTTAGTGCTCTCTGGGCTTTTTTCCTCAAGCCAATTAACCAGAGCTCTTTCAGCACGATCCCGGTAGTTATACTCCCGACGGTCTTCAATATCTTCTATCTTCGCGTGGGGCACATAAAGCCAGCGCGCGAGACGCCTCCAATCAAGGGCTAGATTGTTAGTCAAGAAGAGGATCTCTGATCTCAGTTCTGAGTGAGATAGGGGCGAGAAAGAGTTGGAGTGTAGAGGAGAAGACATGAAAGAAAATAAGATTAGAATACAAATGCCAAACGACTTTCGTGAAATACCTTATCGGATTAGATACATAAATAAATAAAATGTAACAATAACATATTAGAGCATAACGGGTCTTTAAGATTACAATTGTGACTATAAGAGTTTACAAAATTAAAATGTTTAGCATGTAATAATCACGGACAACTAAATGAAATATATTATTATACTACTTTTTAGTAATATAGTATAAATAATATATATTAATACAATAAATTAATGAATTAAAACAATTCCGTTGTCCTCTTTAATAATTTACATACAATGCATATTAACGAATAGTTATTAATCATTTAAGAAATATTCTTAAAATGTTTGCCAATAAGGAAAATCTAAACACAAAACAATACACATTCGAAGATAAAAGCCGATTTTAGCAATATATACCATTGCAAAAATTGCGATCTGACATACCTTCACATTTATTGGTGTCTTTATTGGGTCCTAAAATGGCATCCAAGTTGGTATTGGTAGAATACTCTCTGCCCAGAGAAACTGAGGAAGCAAAAATATAAAAAATAACTGTAATTGATGAACCTACCAAGCAAAGATAAACACAATCTATTATTTATTAATCAGTAATATATATCCTTCAAACAATAAATTATACAATAAAATAACAGATAAAGTACAAGCTGCTGTAAAATAAGTATAATTGTACAAATATACTTATTTTACAGCAGCTTCTGCTTTGTCTGTTATTTTATTTACCAAAATGCTGCTATAGGAAACTTACATATATCATACTAATTTAAAATATAAAGACTTTTGATACTTTAATCTAAGACTGATATTTAGCAAGATACATAATATTTGACATTAATAAATACACACCCATACATGTTCAACCATAAATTCTCGCACCCTTACAAAACAAGTGGCACACTACATGTGTATAATTCAGTTTCACTAAAGCTCACCCTACATATCTAAACCATATCTACACATATTGTTAGCTCATGCGAGCAACCAGTTGTGTATTAAAATATCACAAGAACGGACATTTTGTATACAGCTACCATTTAAGAACTATTTAATATTTTGAAATAGTTAGACTTTTATAGTTTAGTGCCGCCAAAAATTAATCAGTGTGTCAAATTTACAGCTCTATATAAAACCTAGCGCTATAATCATCCAAAACAACCACAGGAGGTTAAAAAATCGCAATTAAGAAACAGCTTATATTTTTAGTACATACAGTGTTGAATATAACTGAATTGAATATTATAAACACATAAGATATAAAATGTTATTGTTATCCATAGTAAATAAATAGTTATTCAGAATAGTTCATATTTTTATAATCGAGGCAACTTTCTATGAACCGTATTTTTTAACGGCCATGTCCAAAAGATGCGCACAAAAATCAAAAGCAGAAATAAGATCTTAGCAGCATGTGCAGTCAAAACCTTGGAAGCCAAATCTCTTTAAAAAATCTATCTTTCTATCATCAGAAGCATAATGGACTACTGCGGCCCAGACTGGTAACCCTGCCTGGCTATCTGATACCAACAAGATCAAACTAGAAAGGATCCAAAACGAAGCCTTAGGATAGTCACAGGACAACTCAGAACACACCTACTGATACTATAAGACTTAAAGCCAACGTTCCTTCCAATATCTCAAGAATAAGAAAAATGACACAATCAGCATATGAAAAGTCTCTTCGCTCTGTGACAATAATTCAAGAAAAGCTATAGTTAAACTTAAAATCAAACACAGACTTAAAAACAGATCAAATAGGAGAAAAGAAGCCACAGAAAACATCTCCACAATAAAACCTTCAATTGATAATCTAACCAAACAACCTATTAACATCTAGGTACTCAAAAGTTCCATGGAAGTGGCACCTAAATGGAAACTGGAGAACTTCTATCAATCTCATAAATCACTCAACCAAAAGCAGTGAGGCAAATAAACTTCTAAAAGACACCATCGAGACAATAAAAAAATACGAATTTATTATATAGACTCAGATGGATCGGTAACCAGTAGAACCATTAACGAGGGAGGCGCATTCGTAGTCACCACAGGCCCACCAGAAAACTCCATAATCATCCACAGTAAAGGGAAAAAGAAAGAATCCAAACATCCTTCATGGAAACAAAAAATTGGTGTCCCAAATGTTGCTATTGACTGGATCAAAGACCAAACAAACAACATCAAAGTCCTCATATGCAGTGACAGTTAATCCACACTCAAAGCTCTTCAAAGCAGCTGCACCAATGACAACACCGACATTGCAGTACTTTAAAAAAAACTTGACTCCAGCACAAGCAACATAACAATCCAATAGGTGCCTGGACACGCCGGTCTACCAGGGAATGAGAAAGTCGACGAATTGGCTGAAGCTGCCTGCGGTTACAAGTAAGAAAGAGACACAAAACATCAGCTGGGAAGCCACCAAGGCGGTCATTACCAATCACATCAAAGATGACAAAACTGCTCACTCTCTGCTATATCATCATATGCTTCCAAGCAAAAACATACCCCAAAAAACAAGAAAGATGCCATCCTCATGGCCCAACTCAGAACAATGCATCACATCGTCCTTGCAAACAGAACCACCATCAAAGGAGAAGACCTTAAATGCCCAATATGCCAAATGCTCAGACAATTCAACACTGGCTCCAAGATTGCCCAGGCCTCTACATTAAAAGAAACAAGTTTTTCGGTGGTCCCAATCTACACCAATCCAAAGAAGGTGATAGCCTACGTTCGCCACTCTCTGGCGTGAAGCCGAACCGACTTCTACTATTACATCGACAGAAGGAGAGCTCAGCTTGCCACAGTTGGAATTCTCCACTCGGCCTGCTAGAAAAGGCCTTCATTTACTCGTTTACATTAACTGCTCTTTCCCATTTGGTATATAGAAGAGGTATATAATATGCTGTGTTTGCATCAACCAACTCCTCCCAACGTAAAGAAACAGTAGTGACAGAGAAGTCTTTCACGTGGTCTCCCTGCAGCCTAGTGGTAGTGGAAAAGGAGATTCCTAATCACGTCACCTCATTTCTTAGTAGTAGTTAGTATTCAAATTAGTAGTATTAATTAAGAAAATTGTTATTATTAATTTATTATTATTAATAATAATAAATTAATAATATTTGAGTCTAAGTAGTATTATTGAATAGAAATATAAAAACAGAACACCAAAGCCTTGTGGTACTATTATTTGTAATCTTATATTTCGCCGTTAACACGCGGCATCGTCAGAGAACTGATTGGGTATGGAAGAGAGATAGAGTAATGTAGGAATGAGGAGTAGAGTTTATTAACAAGGCATATAGTAAGCAATTAAATATTTAGAACGGTGTACTGTGGTTGGCAATACATATAATTCGTAGTTAACAATAAGAATACGTATAGATAAAGAACATGCAGATGGATTTAGTTAAAGTAATATAAGATTAGTTTAATCGTGAATTACGTAGAATATGGACATGAAAAGTAGGATTATGTAAGATATTAAAGAAATAATAATCTTTAATTGCTTACCACACCTTGTAAATAAACTCAAGGTGTAGACTTAAGGTGTAAACTCATTCCTACATTTCTCTATCTCTCTTATATCAATGTACACAATTCCGACAGACTTCTCTGACGAAGCCGTGTGTCAACGGCAAAATATCAGATTAAAAATAATAGTAGCACAAGGCTGTTTTTTTATATTTTTAATAATAAATTAATTTAAAGGGTATCAAAAATAATTAATTAATTTAAAAATATTAACAAGAATTAAGTAATGAAATAAGTATTAGTATTAACTAAAAATTTAGCATTATTCGTATAATTGTAAGTTGCCACTTTACGTGAAACACTCTCCCATACTTACATGGGCTCGTCTCCGCCTCTGCCTCCACCTCCACCTCCGCATCCACCCTGACATTAGTCTCAACCCTTATCTGATCTTCGAAGCTATCAGGATTTTCCACAATGGACTGATATTCCTTAGATCGTGTCATAAGATCATTCTGTTCAAGTTCATGTGCAAGTTTGACAAGGAACGACACATCCCATTCACCCAGTTTACCTTTCTGGTGGAGAAGGCGGAATAGGTCCTCTGTCTTTTCGATCTGATCTACTGCCGACTGTTTCAAACCAACAGTTTGGGGCAGCAGACACTTGATGGGATCCAACAATTTCTTTTGACGGATTTCTTTTTCCCAGTAAAGAAGAAGGCGCCTATGTAAGTTCATCAGTTTTTCGATGAATGCAGCATAGGAATCGGATTTCTTTTTCTCCTGAGGAGTTATCATGGTTTCGTCGTCTCCTTGAACACTGATTCAATTGTAAGTTAGTATTGTTATAGTTTGCAAAATAACAGTAACATTCTTCCAATTATAATAACAAATATTTAATACTTTAAAAAGTAAAAACAATGAAATTATGGATTACATATGACATATTACGACTTGAAATATTACGTATTGAAAGCATTAATATAAAGTAGAATGTTATGATGTTACTGTAGTACAGTAGTTACCATAAAAGAACTAAAAGATTTATCGTATTCAGTACAGTAATAACGAAAAATGCTATAAATTGCAGAACGTGATGACATGGCATGAAATATACTACATTAATATTAATAAAAATAATATTATCCTTTGGTTATTACGAAGTAATAAATGCTTATTACCAATGGAAATGATTGGTTATAAAGATTATTTGAGACATGTTTGCCTATAGTTTTTCTCTTGATACGATAGTTAAAACAACAAAAAGCTTAAATAAATGCAATTCAATCATTAAAAAAAAAAGAATACCCCTGTCACCAAAACCACTTCAAGTAAATAGTTAAAAAGGAACAATAATTTTTTCAGTGCAATAACCGTCAATAAATATACAATTTTAATAAAATTTTATTTAAAGTATTTGAGATTACCTAGAATTTTGCCAGAAATTGCTCAACTCCATCTCTAGATCATCGACTGAAAAAATCACGAAAACATGACATTAAACATCATTTATGCACAAAAGTAGATTGGCGCAATACGGTAAACTAAACGTTTAAATACTACATTAACTTTCTGTAATAACCTTAACAATAATAATAAAAGAGCTTAATGACATATTAATAGTATAAACATCTTTAATTGTGTGTACAAGTGTGAAAATATGAAACTTTAAATCTGTATAAAATATAGAACAATGTTATTTAAAAAACTGAGTATAAATAACTTAAAATTTCGTTACATAACTTGATTCGCTTCATAAAGCACTAAAATATAAGTAATATGTTTGTGAAATACAATACATAAGTTGGTATCACAAAAGATAATTAATATTTTACCACTCTAATTAGATTATTGATTCCAAGGACTACTTTAAGTATATATCTAAGTATTGAAGTAGTCCTTGATTGACTCCCTTTAACAATATACACTCATTAGTCGCTGCTAATTTGTCTGTACATGTACATTAAGTGTAGAAATGATTTAAGCAACGTTTGGAATGTTTAATAGAGTTTGTTCCAATATGAAGGATCAGGTAGGATATACTCACAGTCGTCGCCGGACTGATTATAATTGATCCACTCCTTCCAAACATCATGAGTCGACCATCGACCTTCTGGATCTGATTTACAACAGTTTCGCACTAATTCTTCCATGAACTTTGGACTTCTCTCGGGAACTATTGGATGCTAAAAAGAATGTTTATATATATACACAATTTTTACATCAATAGTTTCCGAAGGTTTGCCCTATCATAGCAATATAAGCATCAAATTAAGATAGGTACATAAAATAATTCAGACTATAACCTGAGTTACCGTAAAACTTTATAACATTTAAAATTATGGGTATTATAGAAATTCAGAGATAATATACCTGTCCACTTTCAGAATTTAGATTTATTTTAATTTTAATAGGAATAGTTTATTTCAAATTTAGTGCTATATATTAAACAATAAAAAAGAAACAATAGCTTAAATAATACGACGAACAATATTTATAAGTTAATATCAATGAAGAAGTGTAAGAATTCAATTATAACCCTTTATTGTTAGATATGTATAATCGGCAAAATATACTTTATAAAATGCAGTCTATTGTTAGATATGTATAATCGGCAAAATATACTTTATAAAATGCCGTCTATTGAGAGCTCGAACAAGGTCATAAAAATAAAAATTAACAACGAATGATAAAATTTGTACAAATTGGAGAAAATTAAAGAATAAAACAATAAAAATGTCCATAAAATTTATTAAAGAATTACGTCCTATGGTTCCTCTAATGATGATCGCGTAAATGTGTGAAATGCACATATGTCTATCTATATCTTTGCCTATCTGTAATGAATGTATATAAAAAGGAAAAAAATGGATGAAAAAACTAAAACAACATTTGAGAACTTGAACGAAGAATCATATCATCAGTAAAAGTAAATAACTTACTGTTTTATTTTGGACAATCCGATACAGTGCGGCGTACTGATTACCATCACTCCATGGTATTCGCTTACACAGAACCTGCCAGATAATCATCCCATAGGACCATATATCACCTGCAGGTGACCACTTGCTCCATTGCAATACCTAAAGTAAAAGGCAAAAAATGATATCCACTGTATTATTGCAACATATTCTCCCCTATGTTTACTACTATGTGGAGCTTGACGACAGACAGAGATATAAGCAGAATAGAGACGAAATAATACTGATTGCCTGATCGGACAAGAGTATTTACATGTATAGAACCACGAAACTTCGAAATTAAACCATATATTAAAAAGAATTTTAACAATCTTATTTATTTCTATTTCTATTGTAAAAGTTGTAAAACGCAACAGAGATCTGACATTAATTAACACCATGTTGTTAAAAAACATCTGCTGTCGCAGAAACAATAAAATAACTGTATCCTGTTGAAGGAAAATGCAATTATTATATATCTTTTCTCCGAAATAGTATACGTAACAAAAAAAGCCAAAAAAACCAGCTCATCAGAAGCAAAAGGTTGATATTGATGATATGAAGTATAGCCATTAAAGAAATGTATATAAAAATGGCGCCAAGATCTAATTGTTACAATGCTTATACTATTAGAAATACATAATCATATATATACAGCGGATAAACTACTAACTCGTAGACACTGCTAACTTGAGCGACAAATGTCAACTTCCGATGCCAACTCAATATTACCAATTCCTTTTAATTGTATGAATAAGTAACATGTACCTATATCTAAATTGAAAAATTCCTTAAAGGAAACAAAAAATTATTTAATAACTCATGGCAATGGTAAAATTTTGTTTTACAATTTTATATTAATTACCTTATTATCCTATAACTAGCTATGTATTAATGTGAGTTTGCTTGATCCATGTTCCATTGCCAAGAATTTTTTCATCATTTTTTGTTTTCTTATTTTTAGGAATTTTTCAGTTTACATAAGGTATATATTACTTATTCATATATATAATTATGTATTTCTAATAGTAAGCATTATAATAATTAGATCTTGGCCCCATTTTTATATCAATTTATTTAATGGATGTACTTCATATCATCAATATAAACGTTTTGCTTTTGAGGAGTTCGTTTCTTGGTGTTTTTTGCGACGCTGTCATATTATTTTGATACCAGTTTCATTTTTTTTAAATATTACACTAATTAAAGAATTTTATTTAATTTTGTTAATTTTAAAATTATATTAAAATCGTGAGATAATACAATAAATTTTCAGAAACTTGACATAGGTATCGTTAATATGATTCATTTCCTCAATAACATTACATATGTAATATACATATATAAATATTTAACATAATATGTAAATTAAAATAGGAAAATCCCCACAAATAAAGAGAACTAAAGTAATAATAAGAAATAGCGCAGACATTTACTGAGACTGTAATTTACAGATATAAATTTTCATAAACTCTACTTTAATGTGATTTATGTTTCCAAATGAATTATTAATTTCTTTTATAGTATGAGTTATACCCAATTTTGTTGATTTTAGTGTTAACCAAAAATTATATAAGAATGTTATTAATTTGGCTTTATTAAGTACAATTAATAGTAACTGATGAAGTCACTAAATAAATAACAATAAAGAGAAAATCCAAGGAATGGCTTCATCTTCATTAAATGTCCCTACATGGACGAAATTAAAAACTAAAAACAAACAATACATGCCGGTCTACCGAACGGGACTGCAAGACAAAGCATATCTGTTGTTTGACGCAGGTAAACCTTTGACTTTTGATACACTTTTTCACACCCTAAAGAACTCCTCTTATTTCCGACAAACTGTAGAATCTGAAAACTGAGTGATAAAGCAAACAAATGTCTACAAAAAAACTAGTCTTTGAAATCAAATGCTGCATATGTGATCTTATTTATATCGGTAAAGCAAGTAGAACTACCGGTCCTCATATTAAAGAACACTTAGCGGGAAACTATCCCTCAGCGGTTAAAGACCACTTTCTCTCTATATATAATATGGACTATTAGACTCACTACACATAACAAATCAGTGTTATTTCAGAAAAAATCAATTGAAGCTATCTACATTTCGACAATTCTCGTTAAGAACCGACATTTGTAATACTCGGAATTCTCATTACTTATTATTTAATAGTGTAAATTATATGAAATTATGTTATTTCTCTATTAAACTGACGTTTGTATTACTCTGATTCACTCATTATTATTACTTACAACACTCGAAATTATCTGAAATGTTATAATACCATATGATTCTACTTTTGACTTGCAATACACAACGTACTAACTAATATATTTAGCGACTTGATCAGTTACCATCAGTTGTACTTGATAAAGCCCACGATCGAAACATTTTACGTTTGTACACTTTAATACACGTCTGTAATCCGAAGACTTTAATACGCTTTCCTTCTTTTATAATTAATCCCGAATACGTGATATACCAAATAAATCTATTTCACTTTTGGTTAAAATTGATGGGCAAGTAATTGCATATTATTCATGTCTACATATGTTAGTAGGCAGATCTATCGTGTGTGCGTAGCATATAAATTATGTAAGTATATATCAGCTACATAAAATCGATATAATTGAGGAAACAAACCAAAGAAATATTTATTACCTCCGGTGACATATAGTGAACAGTCCCATATCGCGACATAGTCTGCATGGAATTCATAAATTCATGAGCAAGGCCAAAGTCGGCCAGCTAAAGGGAAGAAAAGATAGAGCTATTCTAAACTGTATATATACATTAAATTGCTTGTAAAGTTTTAGAGGCAGGTTATATGAGAATGAATTAAGTATCAACAATATTTACTTTAGCAATTCTTCTATTTTCGTGTTCATCCTTGAATATCAAGACTGGAATAGTAGTTTACACAAAAGCATTGGTAAATATATAAAGGAAATAGCACAAACAGCAAACCACTAAAAACTAATGAAGCAAAAAAACAGATTTCCATTACAATCTCATTTAAAAAATGTCAAATGGAAAAGTATATATTCTAGGGACTTTTCATAAAAAGCTATTTACAATGATATATTCTCCGGCTCACTTTAATTATAATAATTTTTAATAATTCTGAACCACTCAGATGGCGAGAGGGATAATATATTCTCGGATGGTTAGGTGCCGGGCAATGTAAAAGAAAAAAATCTTGTAGATAGAAATGAACTTATTTTGCTAACATGATAAAGTTTAACTATGAAAAAGTTAAATAGCAAGTTAAATAAAAAATATTTATTATTTCCTAATATCTACAGTGTTGGTCATATTAATACATCGACCCTTTCAAAAATGAAGAACAGACAAAGAGTTTTCAAAATTAACTATTTATATAATGATATAAAATGATAACTAGTATATACAAACAATACATATTATGATAAAGAAAACGGGTTAATATTTGGTATAACCACCTCTTGTTGCTCTAAGAGCGTCTAATCTACGAGGTATATAGAGTCAATAACTGATTGGCAAAATTGATTGAATTCAGCATCATTGTTCCAGATGTCGAGAACTCTGTTGATAGGTTGCTGGCGTGTTGTATGTGTTGGTGTTTGTGCACTCTACGTTTCGATTCAGCAGACATTTTCTATGGCATTCCTGTCAGGACAGTATGATGGCCATTTAATGACATCAATATTGTTGTCTGCAAGAAATTGGGTTATAAACCTAGCCTTATGGCATGGTGCATTATCGTACTGCCAAAAATGCTTGGAAAAGGGAGTAGGTGAATGTGATTTTACAACATTTCTTGATAGCTAACATTCATTGTACCCTCTATTTGAGTTAGAAGACCACGGCCATGGGAAGATATGCATCTCCAGAACATAACCTTTACAAGAAAAGGACGATGTCGTCTAACATGAGCAGCTTAGATAGGTGAACCCCGACCTTGTAGAACAAACTGGGAGCATTAAATGCTAATATCTATTGATAGAAAATATGACGTTCCGTCATCGATTGACCATCCAATTCTGGTATTGCCTTGCACATTGTAATCGAGCACGCTTCCTTGTAGCATTAAGAAGAGGACCATTTACTGGACGATAGCTGAAAAGCCCACTGCGATGAAGAAAACGTTTGATATAATGCTTGCACCCGCTGCTGTTGGGATAGCATAGATAACACTGATAACAATGCATTTAATAATCAATATGTATGCTTGTTAACTCATTAGCGGGTGTGTTTCTATCATGCTCAATGTTTCTTTAATGAATGTAGGTGGGCAGATTAATATGAGCGACACTTTATGTATTGCAATCAAAACACAATCGAAATGTACACATTCAAGACACGCACTTGCTAAAGGTTCTGGAATTTGAAAACGTTGAAAATATTTTTTATTTATATATTTATTGAATAGAACACAGGAAATGAGAATTATATCGAATAACAAAATAGTATAAGCGGTCAGAAGCTCGAAAATACACTGATTAAATCAGTGAAATTCACAATGGACTCATTAACTTGAGTTGATATACATATATAGTTTTCAAATGAAAAAAGTATATAAATCAAAATAAATTAAATAGTGACTAAATTAAAAATTTATAAAACACATTTAAATATAAACTGTATATATAATACTGTAACTCATTATAATTAACTCACAAACTATTTAATCTTCACAAAATAAAAATTAATTAGTAGTATTTAGTATACATTCTTACTTTACTAAGAATACTTACGAGATATTTTGAAATAAGTTTGATGACAATAATGGAATAAGAAATTAATAAGATAATAAGCTCCCTTCTACAAAAATAAGTACGTGGAGAGCTGAAATTCATACTCATAGAGAACTCTTACAAATGTCTCATAATATTAGTACTTTATTAGAAATTAATAGTTACATTTAATTAGTGACATAAATGTTACTATAACGAGAATTTTAAGCATCAAAGGCTTTACAAAATGGAAAAAAATTATTTAAGGCATTTAAAAAGAAAAAATCATTTTATATGAATAATCATTGTATTTACTTTTATAAAAATAAATAATGAGGTTACCAAAAAGATTTACTTAAGACAGAAATAGTGTTAGAAATACCAAATACGCAAATGATGTATATTATACAGAATGCGTCATAAATTATTAATCATTTAAAACGCTTAATGCATGAGTAGGTATATTAAAGTAGCAGCAATCGAAGTATTAACTTCAGCAGCAATTTCATTTCTAACAGCTTTTTTGTGTTATCGACATTCCTGGCTTTATAAGCGATGACACAGGTTTTATGATGCCCCACAATGCTATATCCAAGTATATTAAATCTGGTGAACGTGGAAGAAAGGTCCTAGCAATTGTTTCAGTCCACTAACTTGAAACATGTGTGTTCAATAATGCCAGTGTATGTAACGCTGTCTATTCACGCAGGTTCTCCGTCTTGCTAGAAGTATGGAAGCTACTTCTGAAAATTTTTAAAATTTGAGTACAAAAAGGTTCGTTATGCTTAATGAACTGCTACTAATATATGATTGAAAAATACGCAAATCTTGTGTTACGCAACCAGCCAGAAACATTTAACTATTTTCCCAAAGGATATAGCGACACTCTATGGCGATTTCTATGAAGTTACTCTGATTTTCGTGAAAATTAACATTTTTATAAAATCATAAATTTATTATTATTTTTAATTGACATATTGTACATTATTTGAATTCGAAATGTATTTTATACATTTTAAAACAAACTCATAAACATATTATAACGTTTTGAAATATATTTTAATGCATCTGTCAGATCTTTTTTTAATATTTATAGCCAAACTTATGATAGGAACCTTTATTTAAATGCATGTGGAAACTATACAATATAGTTTATGACATCTTAAATGTGATTTAAAATGTATAAAATATATGAAGAATTCAAATGATGTACAAAATGTCAATTAAAAATAAAATTTTAATTTTATCAAATTTTACGAAAATCAAATTCGACAATTTCCGTATTCTATAAAATGTGAAAATAGTAAAATTGTTATAATCTCATTTTTTGACTCGTGCAATACAAGAAATACATATTTTTCAATCATATTAGTTTTCAAATCAGATATTAGTAGTAGCAATTCATTAAGCATAAAAAACCTCTTGTGTTCAAATTTTCACAATTTTCAGAAGTAGCTCCCGTAAATGCCTCTTTCACGAAGTTGCTGTATAAATTCGTGTAGTAACTCACAAAAAAACTCTCAACTTATGAGACATACTGTAGTGTACATATATGTAACTGTGTAGTTATATTCATACCATTGTCTGGTTTTAAGTCTCGGTGAAGTATTGGTTTTTCGATGCATGTGTGAAGGTATCTAATGCCTGAAACAAATGATTAAGAAAACAATTATCAAATAGACAACAAAGAAGTAGAAAACAATATAAAAGAATAAACATACATGCATGTTTATAGTAATAATATTAATATTATTAATAATAATAATTAGTATTAATATTAATGTTCATGTAATAGTTCTCGTAAAATTGCATTTTAGATGCATACAAAAAGGTTGAAAGGTACAGTATGTATATACAATTCTAAATTTCATTTTTTTAAATATGTTTTATTACTTAAACGAATCAATTAATTATCCCTAGTCACATAACATGCAAGGTTAGAGGTGCTCAGAAAGTAAGTGTATAGTGAAAACAGGAAAATATTTTATATAGATATGTACAAAAAATAAGTTATTATAGAATAATGACTTATTTTCACAGTACAGCAAGTTTTGGAATATCTTATATGAATCCAATAATTAATAATCTAATTAATTACTGACTTAAATTATACATTGGTAACTTTTATTTCCTATCTTTTCGACACTATCGAACAATTAAAAACCATAAGCTTCACTGTTCACTCTTTTGGTTTTTAAACGTAATCCCTTTTTTGGTATAAAATTGCATAGTTAATGGTTTTTAATAAATCCATCCTTACTATATAGCGGCTAATTTGTTTGTTTTTTTGTTGCATAATTTCGGAGTGAGAATTTGTGTCGTTTCATTAACTGTAGAACATTAAACAGTAGTTTACAGTCAAGTGTAGTTGCTTAAGAAAATAACAGTAACACATCCCCATTCGAAATTTAAGAAACTGTAGAAACGAACTACCTGTGAACTTTCTTTATTTACAATCAAAATATGCTATAATTGGTACATTTTTATGTTTACATATTTCAAAAATTACATTTTGACATTCGAATTAAACAAAATTTTACTCCACATAATTCTATTTTAAAAATGCAATTAAAACAAATAGCATTTTTTTATATTCTATTTAAAATTAAGCTCTTAATAATACAATTTATTTTAATTTTTTAATCAAAATAAATATATTACAGACTGTGTATAAATATATCTATTCTACATTTTAAGATCAGCAACTAATATCTTAGTAACTAACTTCTGTCTGTGAAAATGTATTTCATCATATCCACGTGCGTAGCTTTTATTCTAGATTATTCTGTTAATCACTGATTACAGAAAACAATAAGCTTTTCTGTATTATGCTATAGCATCAAATAGTAATCCATAAAAACAAATTCCCACCAGAGATTATATCAATGCACCAATGGAGAGCTTCAGCTGGTGTGTATCCGTTGTCTTTCGAGAGAATCGACTGCATGGAGCCTTCTTGTGAATACTCTAGCACGATCTCATTGATGGAGGATTCATAAATTTTGACCACATTTTTGTGGGAAAGACGTTCCAAAAACCGGGCCTAGATAAAAAATAAAATACAGTAATGAAATAACAGCTTCCATAACTAAATTATTGTATTAAAATAAAAAACAACTACTTACAAAGAAATCAATAGTACATAAACATGAGATTGTACACGAAAGAAATCCTAATATTGGATGAATGAATTTTAGCTTACTATTGCAAGAATTGCTTTTGCGGTCAAAATCTAGACAATCTTTTTTAAGGCACATTGTGAATTTAAATTGTTAGCCTCGTGTTCTAATATCAAGGATAAATAGACGATATTTTCTAAATTTTTTAAAATTCTCAGCATTCTAATATCAAATTTACAATAGAAATTAGTCCTAAAATGTTAGCTTTTCATGATGTCTTAGTTCCAATAAAAAAACCAAACTAGTGTTTATTCTAAGCCTACTACTGACCCCTGGCTTCATATTCATGTGTTCGTCTTGCTGCCCTAATCTTGTCACGTGGAAGAGAGGTCTAGCAGTATGCTTAATTAGTCGCATTTTTAATATTTATTCCTCTTGGTAATTATTTCACTTAGATATCGTTAAATTACAGCAACATTTTGAAACTAATGGTTATCTTCAAACTTTATTATGATCCTGCACTCGGCTTTTTTTATAAAGAGTTTTAAACTCTTAATAATGTATCAATAAAAAGTGATAACAATAATTTACACATTCTTCTGTATTGCGACCATTAATCAGAATATTTAAATTAAAAGTAACAAAAACGTTGCACTCGCTCAATCCGTTCAAGATTTTTTAATCTTTTTAAGTCAGCAATTATTTCACCCATAAAGATTGTATTCTTTGTGTTCTAAAGTCTAATGTTGTTTATAATTTTACTTGTTCTGTAAACAGGGCGTATTTTTATATTTATAGGTAAAAATAAACGACACTTAATCACAAGAATTTCTGAACATAACAAAGTACTTTTTAACTCAGCTATCTCTTCGCACAGTTTAACATGTTCTTGCACTTGTACTTATTCTCATTTTAATATATTAGATCAGGCCAATTCAGCTATAGAGTTACATATTAAAGAGGTTCTACATATTAATCAATGTAATCCATCTCTCAATAAAACTTTAATAAATTCTCGCAATTCATTTTTCTTACAGATGTATTAATTGAACACATTAAATTTATATCTACCTACGTCTAACTGTAATAAATATTTATTACTTCTAATTCTATTTATATTATATGTAAAATTTAAAAATAATATACAATGCCTGATAATGTGTATTGCAATACACGAAACATGTCACTATCATATAAAATTTGGATTTTTTTATTTCTACGGTAATATCAATAATCTGTTGATTAATTCAAATTGAAATCAATACAACACTACTACTTTTAGAACTATAAGTTTGTTCAAATTTCTCAATATTTATGTTTACGGATAATCCTATCATCTACTTTCATTACATAAACAAGACAAAAAAACAGAAACCGCAAATATCATTAAAAGCTGTTTTGACATTCCATTTTTATAGTGTACAAACATTTTGATCCGAGAGTTTTTGGTGTTTTAAAATAGTACGTCCATAGATATAAATATACTATAATTATTATGGTCAATCTATATCGTAATGCGTCGTATAGAGTACCTACGTCTTATTTAAAATTCTTTCGAAATCTGCATCAAAAGAATAATAACTTGTCAATTTGCTGCATATCTGCTGATCGATCGATAGATTAATGACTGTTCCGCAACCTTTTCTTCTTTGCCGGCCACAAAAAAATATTTTAACCTAATCGGCCAACCCAAATACAAATAAAAAATTAATGCTCAAATCACAAAAACTTTCCATTATTTTACAAAGTAATATTTCAAAATTTAATATACGAAATTATATTCAGTGAAAAAACTGTCTGATACTCCACCCTGGGTCTTTCTTCTCTGTCTAGTATTTATTTATTTAGTATCTACGCCAACAACAATTATCAGAGTAAACGGCCAAATTTTGTAGCGATATTAGAGCAATAGGACAAAATTTAGCGATTTTCCCAAGCCACATAAATTGACGAATCGGCAAAGCTTGGCCGAAAAAAGGGGGGTTACGGAACACTGGTCATTATTCAACGTTTGCAAGTTTGCACATAAGTCACCACATGGTCACCACTGAACTCTATTCACTCGTAATGAGCATATTAACATCATAATTTCATATAGTTACATGAGCATGATTATGGCTATGAGTATGTAGATATTACACAATGCGATTGCAGGGGGCAATTGCACAAAACTTTGAGGAGTGCAGAGTGCAGTGGTGCAGACTCTGCATATATGAATTTCCCAAAACATTGCAGAGTGGGTA